>JAOVVF010000030.1:4518254-4532066 GCA_028565595.1 Duopalatinus emarginatus | reverse complement strand
GTGGCCAGTTTGTCAGGTGAACCTTCCGTTTAGAACCCCCAGAATCTTATCCACTATTGAAAGGGGATCACCGTTGATTTTCAGTACAGCAGTGCCGTGGTCCTGTGGATTGGCAGGCATCAGGAAGGGGCTTTCTACATACCTTATCTTATACCTTATCTTATACAATATCTTATACCTACACAGTAGCACATCATTTGCTAGATTTCTTCCACCCAGAGAGTCAAGATAGCTGTGGTAGCATCAGGATTCAAACTTGTGGTTCCAATGGTAATCTGGTGACTCTTATTGGTCTTTATTTTTTCTTACTGACTGATCTTGTAGGTCTTGCAAGTTTATCCTGTTCCTAAGCTCAGCACTGCTGTTGGCTGGCAATTTTAGGTCCAGAAAGGGTCCACCAATTTGGTAAAGAATGGGGGATCAGGGAGAAACACTGCTGTATCTAATACATTCCTGCCACTGGGGTCATGGTGCTGAAAATGATCCACCACCCAAATAGTCCTGCGTTGGTCCCTTTCAGTGATGGGCAGGACTGGAGGGCTTGACTGCTTTCAGTAACTGTACACCGACAAAGTGGCCTAATTGGTTGATCTACATGTTTCAGTGGCCGACGAGTTCTGGTAGCTGTACCCAATAAGGTATATTTGTAGACTTCGTTTTGCTTTATAACCCTTTGTTGCACAGTCAAGACAAAAAATATCCAAACGTTTGGTTGTCAAGCTTGGCAGGTTTGTTTGTATGAAGAATATATGAAAAAAAGTTACAAGGAAATTAGTTGTGTGTTGTTTTCAGGTTAAAGAAAATGACATACAAATGAAGTTGCCTGGTCTTTCTACCTTACCTTCCTGCTCTTCTAGTCATTAAGGTTTCTCAGGGTTCTTTAGTTTCCAATCACCTCCAGAAACGCCTTCCAGTCGACTCTGCTAAATTACCCCCAGATATGATTACGTGTGAGTTTGTTCATGGTGATTTGAGTTCGACTGGTGTCCCCTCAGTTATGAGTGTTTCCGGTGTAGGCTCCAGATCCACTATGAACCTGACCAAGATGAAGTGAATGAAGGTCAGTGAATGAATGTTTGTTAAGACTTTCTGTAACCAAAGATGTGTTAAATTACAACACAGCAGCTTTTGATCGGAAGTGCTGACACTCTATTGTCTCAAGTGTGTCTACATCCATGTATGGAACCCTGGGAAGACCATTCAGATTCTCTTTCTTTATATAATTCTACAGACTGCAGACTTTTCTGCATATGCACCGATCAGTCATAACATTAAGACCATTAAAGTGAACTGAACAGTGGGTTTAAAATGGGTATATACACAAGGATACGTCCAAAATAATCCAATACATTATTTTTTGACATTCTACTGCTTTGTCCATCCATCAACAACCTTTCATATTCTCTCAGTAAAAGTATTGAGCCGTCTTTGCTGTCTTCACTTCTTTATAAGACGTGAATCTTTGTCCTCTTAGGACTTCTTTCAGGAGACCAAACAGGTGATGGTTCAATGGGGCAAAATCAGGAGTGTAATGAAGATGCTTTAACACTTCAAAACGAAGTTTTTGGAGAAAGTCGCCAATATGGGCAGTGGTGTGTGGACATGGCTAGACTGTCTGGTCTGAGCCTATAGAAGACTCAGACGGATCTGTTGCTAACATCTTGGTGCCACAGATAGCACTGAACCCCTTCGGAGGTCATGTGGAATCCATGACTTGATGGGCCTGAGGTTTTATGTTGACAGGTATTAATAACAGGTTGTAACGTTATGGCTGATCTGTGTACGTCGGTCACAAGTAACATTTAAAATTCTGTTTGTGGAGATTTCCACAGCTGGTAAATGATAACAAATTGAACTAATTAATCGTATGTCCATTTTACAATGGCGTGTAATCATTTTCTTTGACTGGTTGGGAGAAATCTGACATCTAGCAGGGTTTCACCATCTCCACATGCTGGCCAATTTGAACAGTAATTACCGCAAATGTAATAAGAAGATGCTTTAGTAATAAAGTGTAAAATATGGGGGACTTCATCATTCTTATCATTTCTGATATTGTTTAAGCTTTCATTGGGGCTTGAAGTTTATCCTGGATTCCCTGCTGAGGCCTTGACGTCGGCACCTTGTTCTCACTGGAAACTGAGTTCCTTGTTTTGAATGGAAACTTTTTTGCTCTCTAAGGAATCACATCCGCAGTGTTATACTGTCATTAACTCTTATTAATCACAATAGAAGGACTTGTGATTTTTTAATAGTGATTAATTGTGATATGCTGATCAAAGATGCTGAATTAGATTTTTGTTTTTATGTCTAAATATGACTGTGTGATTTTTATATTAGCCAATGTTTTTTTTGTTTTTTTTTTCCAATGTTTTTCTGAACCAGGACTAGTGATTTCCGTTAAGGCTGACTGATTTCTCCACACTCGTAACGGAGTGCAAATGTTGCAAAAATTGCATACATTTCCGTTTTTATTTTATTTAATTTTTAAAAGTTTGCTCATGTGTTTTATGCATTTTAGGGCATGCATTATCAAGTATTTTCCTCACCATTCCTGTCTAGACCTAAACTGAGTTTCAAATGAAAAGTCTTGTGAAAATGACTGTAGACTTGTTAACTAGTCTATTGATGAGCTTAGCTTTGTGACCCGAACACAGTGCTGTATCAATTTAAAGAGTGCACATTTATACTGTACTTTTAACTGCAAATTCCCCTTCGCCAAAAAAGTTAGATGGTAATGTTAACTAAAAGTATGTACACGTTATAATGATTATTATTGTTACGTAGTGAAAATGTAGTGGAAATGAAGCCATTCTCGCAATTGTCATTCCATCATAATAAATAAAATGAAAACTCATGTGTTTATGCTTGTGTCTGAACTGAATGTGTGTAAACTGTGATTGTGGATAGACTGCTGTTTAAAGTTTGGTTGAAAGTATAAAGTTAAATTAACACAAAAAAATCTTATGGAATAATTTATTTCTAGTGATTTTAGGTTCATATCATCTAGTGATGACGTGATTAATAGTTACAATATGCTTTTGAGTCCCCGTAGGACATCTCAGTGAGGCTTGGGTGCCCGTGGCCCTCTTGGGTTTGGGACCCACTTGTCCTTTTTTGGACCACATTGCTAACCACACTGTGTATAAAAAAAAGGCAACTTGTATTACAAGTAAATATTTGAGTAAACAACTTTTCAGTTATAAATTTTGTCTGACTTGGTTTTTAAAATTAAATTACAAGTTCACATTAATTTTGTTCAAATGAATGATTAATTGGTGGAACAAATGCTGAGGTAAATTAAAAAGTTGTGTCAAGATTGTGGATGTAATATTTGAAGCTAAATAAATATTTGTTAAATCAAGAACCTGATAAAAAAATGTATGTATTATACTGGCTGTAATGTTTAACTCACCGACCTGTGTTGAGGATGTTCTGACCCCCAGTCAACTAGTCATCACAATTTGGCCTCTCCTCAAAGTTATATATACTCATATATACCCCTATGGTATATACCCCAATGGAAAGTGTGGTTGGTGTGGTACAGTGGTAACATCATTGGCTCCCATGTGAGAGACCTGGGTTTGATTCCCTGTCTGGGCAGCCAGTCTCTACTACACCAATAAGGGTCCTTGGGCAAGACTCCTAACACTACATTGACCTACCTGTAATACCAGTAAGTCGCTCTGGATAAGAACGACTGTCAAATGCTGTAAATGAAAGATCTTTAGACTGGATTTTTTTTTCATAAAAATGGCTTGATTGATGGACATCAAACTGTTTGTGTTGGTGCACATAAAAATCTTTCTGTCTGTTATAGTAACAACAATAAACATGAATCATAAAAGATCTTTTGGGAAACCAAAAATGGTTTCCTTAAACCTAGTAAACACATTTTTAAAATTTGTATTGTTTAAATAGGAGAACATTCTTTTAATGTCCAAGTAGGCAAGAAAAACATTTGTATATTCAGAAATGTGGGCCTGAATTATAGAGACTTTAAATATCAAAGCTCACCACCAAAGAAAGAAAGAAAATCTCTAGGTTTCCAATCTTTAAAAAAATAAACATTGTTTACGAAACACCCCTTTACAGGAAATACACATGGACTTTACATAGTGATTCTTTATTTTATTTTTTTTTATTTCTTTTCATTTGTTTTCACGCAAGAACGTTTGAAACGTTTTTTTTATTTGTTAAATTTGCATATTTTTCTCGTGTTTAATCCTACATAAATATTTCCCCATATAAATAATTTATTTATAGACACACGTATATATTTACTATTGTTCACATAAACAGTTCGTATATGATAGTATTTATATAATAATTTGAAATTGCAATGTGTAAATTTTGAATGTGGAAAACCTTTGATCGTGGATTTGTAGTGTAATTTTTTTTGTCCATCTATGTTTTAGTAGTGTGCACTGTGCTTGACTCTGCTGTGTTTCCAGTCTTGGGGTTTTTACTGCTACAGCACTCACAGCACCACGCTGGACACTGGGGTTTCTTATTAGACAGGTACAGAATGGGCTGAATGCTGCTGCTGATGTCCATGAAGCCAAAAGCTATGTAATGGATGTAACATTTAAACACATCAGGAGTGAAATAGGCCTGAAATGGAAAAAGAGCTACGGGAGGAAAGTAGTTAAAGACTATAATAGCTACAATAATCAGCACCATCTTAAAAGCTTTTTTCTTGACCGGATGCATGTCGTCCTTGCCTTGACCGGATTGCCTCAGCGCCCACAGGATGGAGATGTTACAGAAGAACATAAATACAAATGTTATTAGGATCATAACAGTGAAGACTTTCTCAAAATTAGGGATGTTGCCCAGACACTTCAGTACAGCGTATACCAGTGTAATGAACCACACGATGCCGGCACACACTGGACGATGGCTCTGATCCTTCAGGTTGGAAAAAACGATAGGATAGCACACGGCCATGTAGCGGTCCATGCAGATGCATGCCAAGAAGAGTGGTGATGAGTCCTTGATGCCGTAAAAGAAGCGCAACACGTACCAGGTGCTGCCGGGGGTCAGGAACAGAGCGTTGGCCACCTCCAATGGTGGGATCAGGCAAAAGAAGGTGTCCAGCACAGCCAGGTGCCAGATGAAGATGTCTGAGGTGGACGAGTCCCTCCGGTTACGGTGGATCATCCACAGGACCATGAGATTGGTCGGGATGCCCATGAACATGTTAATAATCTGCATGCCCAGGTAGAAGAGGATGATCTCGGGCATGTGGCTGCACATCTCATACAAAGTCTTTTCAGCCACAGAGACATTTCCGTTAAGGACCAGGGAGGTATCAGTGTTATTACGCATCTCCATCATTTAAAAACTGGTGATAATGTGCACTCCAGACAAGAAGACTGAAATGACAGATATACATGTATTAGAGAAATGTGTAAAATATTTATATTTGGGTTCTGCACCTTCTATAAGTCAGTTTAAACAATTTTGAGGCAGAATATTGAGCTTTAGGGTATTTCTATAATTGAAAAATCACTGTTAAGCCTTAAAAATCTAAAACGTCCACAACATTTACAACCCAGCAACAAGGAAAGGTGCAGTTTAGATCCTTTATTTTTGTGAGGTTAGATCACGGAGTGACTACTAGATCTGCCAAACACAGCGCTGGAATGCACTTTATTGATTAATGTTTCTATTAATTTTTTATTTTACACAAAACCTGCTCCAGTTCTCCTGGGTATTTTGGTTGTCCTTCTATACAATATATACACCGATCAGCCATGAGATCAAAACCGCCTCCCTAAACAGCTGCCAAAACAGCTCTGACCCGTCAAGACATTGACTGCACAAGACCTCTGAAAGTGTTCTGTAGTATCACCTACACTTGCCCATTTTTCCTGCTTTGAACACATCAACTTCGCAAGAATTTTTTAAGAAACAAGTGATGCTTACGCACTAATAAGGAAGACATCTAGAACAAAATCTAAATAAAATATTAGATTTAAATTTAGATTTAGAATATTAAAATAAAATATATTTGCCTAAGACTTTTTCACACTCGTATGTATCTTTAAGATACCTATGATCTAAATACTTATAAGATCTATATATAAGAGCTAAAAAGTAGCAGCCAACAAGTCCATAAGTGAAAACTTGGTTGGGAAAACATCTCAAGAAATGTTTCCTGTTAAATTTATTAAAATGATGGCAAGAGGTTTTCTGTTATTGCTGTTTTGTTTGTTTTGTTTTTTTAATTGGTGGGGATATTCAAAAATGAGTAAGTATTTAAAAATAATATTTATATAATAATGTATATATTTTGAGTGTACAAGTTTTAGTGTTTAATTAATATGTGGGTCACAAATTATTTGGAAAATTTAAGAACAAACAGAATATACATACACTATATACATCATTTAAACATTGGGTTTAAAATATTAAACAATACAGGTTTTTTATAGAGGGTTTTAAATTAATAACTACTTCATAACACCATATAAAAATAAGTAGACTTACATATATTGGTCCCCACTGTAGCTGTTTTCACTTGTGAATAATTATTCCTGCTATAATATAATATGTTTTTATATTGTCACGCACAGTTCTATCAGTGTGCAGCACCTGTACTTGGCAATGTTCTATATGTGTATTTATTTAGTCAAATGTAATGTAAATGCATGAATTTACATATTGCAAAGTGGGCATAGTTGACCTGAAAAACATGATCGGTGGCCTACAGTTCTGCACATCATGTAACATTTCAGTTCAATTAAGATATCAGATTTCTGCTTTCAAAAAGGAGAACAGAAATCATGTTGGTGAGGAATTGAAAACTTAAGGAAGCGATGACGGGTAGACATGTAGGAAGACACGCAGGTGAAAAGGACTCAAGTGGAGATACTTCAGTAAAAAGTTTAAAAGCGGACCAGATTTAAAACATAATCCAAGAGAGAACAGGTCAGAGAACAGGCTGATAAGAAAACAGGCAGAGACAGGAATCAAGTCAGAAACCAGGACACTGAGCCAAAATAAAACACAGACGGCATGGCATCTCATACTTTGCAATAAACAAACTGAAACACAGGGCTTAACTCAAAAAAGGTGAAAGCAATGAATATATTAGGGAACATAAAATGGGTGGGAAATAAACACAACTAAAATTCAGGGGACTGAGAATGGGTGTATTCCAAAGTACTGGGCACGGCCATCTTTCCTGACTGCTGTGAACTCTGGGAGACAGAGTCCCCTTCTGCACGACAAGATGGAGCAGCCGTGGCTTAGTAGTTAGGGAACCAGTCCCATGACTGGAAGGTTCTGGGTTTGATCAAGACACAACAGAGGTGCCCTTAAGCAAGGCACCTAATTCCCCCAACTGCTATATCCTGGGTGCCATGATTTGGGGCTGCCCCCTCTCTGGGCAAGTGTGTTCATTGCCCCCTAGTGTTCACTGTATGGATGGGTTAAATGCAGAGGTCACATTTCTCTGTGTCCAAGCACAGTAGGTAAATAGTTTACTTCCATGTTTTCATGTTTAAAGATTCCTCTAGGAGCCAAACATCTCCTGTGGCGCTCCCTGTATTGTGCAGCGGTGCATCCAGGGAGGAGGTTGATGCCACAGTCATAATTCTGTTGAGGAGCAGGACCACTGGCTTTGGCTTTACTGAAGACCCTCTTGCAGGTTCTGATATTTGAAGGGAATCATGAACTGGAGCCTTGTGTCAGGACCATATTTCTGTGCACATGGATGTGGGGAAACTGGAGATGTTTACCAAAACAGGTAAAGGACCAAGGTCTCCTCGGCCTACAAAGAGATTACTAAGTCATGTTGCTGCATAACGATGAGGTAACTTGCTGAAGTAGTGACATGGAGCGAGATCATTTCATAGTACAATGCACTTGCACATGGCTGGACAGGTACAGTGTAGTGGGTGATGGTTCAGCTCCCTATGGATCCCAGTTCAATGGCCCACATGTGTAGCAAAATTTCATATGAAGCCAGTGCTTCATCTTCTTGGCTCCAGACTCCAGGTGGCCACTGTAAGGCTTTGTCCAGCAGCAGATCAATGACCTGGGTGATCCCAGTGTTCTGAGAATCAGGTTTACCCTCACTCAAGTTCTGATTGAATCACAGCCCTGGTTTTGACTTTGCTTTCTGGTTACTTTGTTTCCTGCCCTAGATTTTGCCCCAGATATTCTGTCTGTAGGCCGCCTGGCTTTTGTGTCTATTTCTGACCACGTTTTTGCTTCATGTTTTCGATCTGTCTGCCCGTGTTTATTGTTTAATAAATGACCTGCATTTGCATCCTGCCCTCCGACTCCCTGGAGTTTCCTAACAGCAGTCAAATGAAATCCTATCAGCAGTCACAATCAAATCCCAGCCTGGTGTTTACAGTCCTTTAGTTAAGTAAAAGTGGGATTTGCTTGTGGTTGTGGTCTAACCTGTGTGTTCATATGAAGGTTAAGTCGAGGACACTGTTGTCGTGAGCACTGTGAGCCTGGGGCTTTAAATAGTTGCTTAACCAGAGTCGAGTTGTCCTGCTTCATCTGGGTAATGCGTTCAGTCTTCTCTGTTAACTCATGAGACAAGAACGAGAAATGAGTCATGATCGAATAATTTGATCATTTTTTTATTATAGTGTCACAATGTACAGATAGTATTTAAATTTATTTATTTGAAATATTTACAGCTTGACTGTCTTGGAGTTTAAAAATTGAACACAAACATTTGCAGCACTAGTGAAGGACATTAGAGTACTTCAGAAAACAACCATAAGTGAAAGTAGACTTACTGTGTTTTTGCACACAGAAGGAATGTGACCTCCACATTTAACCCATCCGTGCAGTGAAACACACAAACCAGTGAACACTAGGGGGCAGTGTACACACTTGCCCGGAGTGAGAGGCAGCCCCAAACTACGGCGCCCGGGGAGCAGTTAGGGGAGTTAGGGTGCCTTGCTCAAGGGCACCTCAATTGTGTCTTGCCCTGGGTGGGGAGCGAACCCGCAACCTTCCGGTCATGAGACCGGTTCCCTAACCACTAGGCCACAGCTGCCCCTAGTAAATTATTACTCAATAAGTAAAAAATAATAAAATCCTTAGGCTAACTTTGTCATAGGAAATTAATCAGTGTTATAACATCCAGCATGTTCTGAAGTGTTTTATTTCTTTTATAACACAAAAAATATTTCCAACAGTTACAATATATTTCTTATTAATAAACCCGCTTTCACTTTCCTCCTTTCTTTACATTCATTCATACTTTTATTGACTTTTGCTGAATGTCCACAAAACAAATTATTTCCAGAAAAATAAAATGCATTTTTGTTCGTCTTGAAGTTTATAAGACAAAAAAAAGAACATATTCATTAACATTAATAAAAACTTATTATATTGTTTTCAAGAATAATTCAACAATAATTAAATTGCTATGGATAATTACATCAGACAAATAATTGCATGAATGTCAATATAAATCTTCTCTAAAATCTTGATGTAATATGTCAAGTCAAGTCAAGCAGTTTTATTGTCATTTCAACCATATACAGTGTTGTACAGTACACAGTGAAATGAAACAACGTTCCTCCAGGACAAAGGTGCTACACAGAACAATAAACTACACAGTAGAACGTAAAGTGCACGAGTGCGTTAGCTTGTGCAATGACGCCAGACAATCTAAAAGAGAGAGGCACACCGATGATCTTTTCAGCCGCTCTCACTATTCGTTACAGGAACTTGCGATCCAATACGGTGCAGTTCCCAAACCAGGCAGTGATGCAGCTGCTTAGGATGCTCTCAATGATTCCTCTGTAGAATGTGGTGAGGATGGGAGGTGGGAGATGTGCCTTCTTCAGCCTTCGCAGAAAGTAGAGACGCTGCTGGGCTTTCTTGGTTATGGTGCTGGTGTTGAGGGACCAGGTGAGATCCTCTGCCAGATGAACTCCAAGGAACTTGGTGCTCTTGACGATCCTTGGAGTTCATCTGGCAAAGGATCTCACCTGGTCCCTCAAAGGAAAAGATGGTGAAAGATGTAACGACCCTGTGTGAGGAGGTGGTTTTAATTCTTAAGTCTCTGAATGGTCTATACAGGAGCAGGAAAACCTTTCCAAACAACCAACAGAATACAGTTACACAAATAACTAACCATTTCAGAGCAGATGAGCTTTGATGAGGAACTGATTCACTTCTCTAGGAGGATATTCAACTGACAGTGACAGGGATACAAATTGAGGCCACCATTAGGCAATATATTTATTTATATTGTGTAAAGAACCACTGTGAGATTTTGTATTTGTACTGATTAATTGTGACATTGATATTGAATGGTAGTGTTAAAATTTGCCCCAGTTGTGGCAACTGTACGTTTTGCGCAATTTTTTCTTACAAGTATCTAGAAGTGCTAGACCTACATGATTGTATCCGGTGAAGAGTTCTCCACCGCATTTGCACAGATTTGTTATTTGAGCCTACCTGTCACTTATATTAACCGTGACTGAGGAAGGGACTATCGTGTGTCATACTTTGCATTCCTTGGTGTCAGGTGTGAGCTATGGTTTCATTTATTCATTGTCAGATTCAATTAGTAACCTGTGTAATGTATGGTTGTATAGTGTGAGGCTCGTGATTGATGTTTATTCACTTTTGGTGTTATGATGTCATAAGGCTGTTTTGAATTTGTGTCATTTCTATGTCTTGATACTGTGCTGAAAGATGCTTAATGTCTTAATGGTGCTGCATTCGTGCTTGTACATTGTGGTGACCAGTGACAAAAAAAAAATGTATTTATTTTTTTCAATTTTAAATATTAACACTAGTCAAGAATGTACTAGTTCTGCAGATGTTGTAAAGAAACTGGATGCCTCTCAGACACTCAATACAGAAATACTTTATTTGTGTAAGTGGTTTTGAAAAGCAAATTGGAGACACAAATACTCAAAGAGAAATCTGAAATATCAAGTACTACATCCAAGGGTTCGAACTCAGATGCAGAACCAGAACCTGCAGCCAAATTACAACAAGCTATATATTCTATACATTAGATACCTGTACAACAGTCTGATCTTAATAAGCTGGAAAGTGACTGGAAACTCTATATTTGTAGAAATAAAGCCCAAAGTTGAGTTAGCAAAGAGGTAACAATGCTAAAAAATGATGCAACCAACTATAGATGTTACAAGTGCTGCATCTCAGGTTGGACCATATAATAAATTCATATTTACAATTCATTTTTTAATACACACCATTTTTCTGACAGCGTAGCGATAAATGGTCCTTATGAGTCTAAGAATCGTACTGTATATGATTCATTCATTGCTAGAAGATTGGTGGGAGTGTTAAGTGTTAAGGACCACTGTGTGATTTTGTATTTGTACTTCTTACTGTTATTAGTTTAGTAGTGTGTGAATTTATGTCTGACCCTAGAAATCTGACCCTTGTGTGGCACCATATTTTTTTTTGTGTGTATGGTGAAAGGAACCTTCTCTTAAAAGTAGTAGCTGGTTGGGTTTGAATGGCTTCACATATTGTACCTTCAGCCTCCAGGACTTTATCTGGCTAAAGATGTTCTACTTCATTTGCACATATTAGACATCTGAGCCTGTCGGTTGCTTATTTTTAATGTGACTGATAATGAGACTATCATGTATCATACTTTGCATTCCTTGGCGAGCAGAGGGATGGTGTCATTTATTCGTTGTCACGTTCAATTAGTACCTTGTATCTTAGAACTGAACGTACTGTTGTGTAATCTGATGTGTGCCACTTTTGGTATTATTATACTATTGAGATGTGTGAAAGTTTGTGTCATTTATTTCCATGATACTGAAAGACTTAATAGTGTTTAAGGGCTTAATAGTGCTGTATCTGTACATTGTGGTGACCAGTGATGAGAAAATGAAATATAAAACGGCACTTAGGCACCAGTCAAGACTCTCATTTCAGACTCCAAGCTCTACTGCACATTGTGTTTATATAGTAACCCTAATTATATTTATTACACGGCTGTGGCTCTCCCACTGAGCCAGTCTCCCTCAATTTACTTCAACACTCCAGTGTAGGAGTTCAGCCAGGCCATGGAAAACCACTTTCCGTCAGCTCCAAGAAGATTCTGGCGATCGTCAGACGACTCAGGAGGGAAAGGCAGTGTTCCACTAACACTGTATACAGTGTGGGTAGGAACCTGTTGACCTTGACTGTAGACAACACTGGGTGGTAGAAGAAATATCTCAATGGTCTTCTTTATGCCATCATCATGTCTTCTGTAGAGGAAGTGGAGTTTGGGGATTCAGGGGAAGAACACGGCCATCACTCAGGCAGAGGTAGTTAGAAGCCACAGCTCCTCCAGGTCGTGGGAAGCTAGTTAAAGTGGTACGGGAATCTGGTTAGGATGCCATCCATACACCTTCCTGGTGAGGTGTTCCAGGAATGTCTAACCGGAAGGAGACCTCAGGGAAGACCCAGGACTCCCAGAAGAGCTAAAAGTGGTAGCTGGTAGAAATTCATTAATCTGCTTTATATTTTATAGACATAATAAGGTAAACGTATGTGTATAAGTTGAAATATATAGTACAGTATGTCCAGCGAGCCTCTGTCTCTCGTTCACATTGTGGATATGACACTGGTATCATCTCACTTTTTTCACCACATCCAGTCCAGACAGCAGCGAGTCCTTCTCCTGCTCCGGCTTCTTCATTTGCATTAGCTGTAGATCACATGATCAGATCTGAAGGGTTACCAGATAAATCATTTAGCTGTAATTTTCATAAATTAATCCTTTATAATAAAATAACAGCAGGATAATGGTGATCAAAATGGACCCCCTTGAGCAAGGCACCTAACCCCCAACTGCCCCCTGAGTGCTGTGGATAGGGGATGCCTGCCTCTCTGGGCAAATGTGTTTACTGCCCCCTACTGTGTGTTCACTAATGTGTGCGTGTGTGTGTGTGTGTGTGTGTGTGTGTGTGTGTGTTATGTATATTTTTATTGGAGTTACAATTAAATTCAGAAAAAAAAGTTATGCAGTGGAATAAAAACAGTCAGCTCCAGAATTATTGGCACCCCTGGCAAACTGAGTAAAATTCACCTAATCTTACTGAAATACTTAGATTTGTCTAACTGAACATTTCACTTTTACTGATCTGTAAAAAAAAAAAGAAAGAAAAAGAAAAAAAAGAAAAGAAAAAAATGAGGTGACATTACCAGCTGCACCAGCAGGAGGCGACACACCCTCACATGAGCTGTCAGAACTCCAGTCTTTACTGAAAAAAGCCTAAAACAAACATCTACCTAACATCCACATCTGTACAACAGGAGACAACTGAGAGAGGGACAGAAAATAGAAGCCAAACATTTTTCAACACTGTTCGTGACTGTTCATCATCCCTTGAGATGGACTGGCATACCGTTTAACTTCACATTCAGTGTTTCCACGATGTGACCCTGGTCAGGAGGACCCTGACAACAAAGTCTTTTTCATGTCCTCTGTCAGCAGGTCATAAACAAATGAAGGCCCTGGGACCACACTGAGAACATCAGGTATAGGATATTAATGCACTGATTAATTAATTGATTAGTTCAGGTATGTAGACAGCATGAAGATGCGGGAGTGTGAATGGGGAGATGATTATTTCTCCGAAACTAAACACAAATACATGAAATACAGAAAAATACAAGTTTGAAATCACTTACCTTTGGTCTTGGGTTAATATATCATAGAAAAATAAGCTTTTTTATGTTTGTCTGGGAATTACTCATGCGCATAATGGGAGCAAAGACGACATCTTTCTGCTTTACGTTTCCATGACAATGCGAGATGCTTGATGCAGTATAAACATACGT
>JAOVVF010000030.1:4446762-4479029 GCA_028565595.1 Duopalatinus emarginatus | reverse complement strand
TATATAAAGGAGGAAATAAAACACAATGATGCATGCTGATTTAGGACAGATTGGTGCATTTTTTTTCTTATAACAGCCCATCCAGAAGTGGCCTCTCATACTACACATATATTACAAGTTGCCAATTTGCTAAAGATCACACGTTTATTAAGATTAAAGAAACTAACACTAGTGGCTTTCCAAATGTCTCCTTACAACAGATTTCACCATATCAACATTTATACTATTTATTAGAAGTGCCAGAAAAACTGGTACAAAATACATAGGCTGGTGATGGCTCCATAATGGTACAGGTTTGTTTAGTTGGCACTCCATGGTTTGGCCTCTTTCAACAGGATAATGCACCAACACACACGTCTAAAAGACGCCAAATTACGGTGAGAGAAACACTCAACACTGGTACTTGGTGGGTGCCCAATGAGACATTGACTGAATGAGCTTGTGGAAATATTCTGTAGGACTTCTGTGTTTCCCAGCATGTCGCATGGTGTCCCAGATGATGCTGAGATATGGTCACTTAGGTGTCAATGGCAAATTCCTAAACTCAGATGAATGTTCCTCTAACCATAATTAGGCGTCTCTAGACATGTGTTGTGGCGCATTGTCCTGCTGGAAGAGGACAAACCCATCAGAATGAATGCAGGACATGAACGGGTTAGAAAGGAGATACATAGTGAAGTTTGTACATGTGCCGGGGTCCCATAGAATGCCAGGTAAACAAATCCAATAGCCATATGAAGCCACCACCAGCCTTTTTATTTTGCATAGGCTTTTTCTGGTATATTATTTCAGAATTGGATATTATGTTGTCACATGTGTACCTCCTCAGATGTCCGTATATAAGAGTTGTTTTTCCTGAGAACGTGTGGCTGCACCACAACAGACGGCAACCTGTTAAATATAAGCCATTACAAGACCATTTTTCAGCCAAATTCAGTGAAACAAAGAACTAATTACTGGAAAATAACATTTTGTACAACAATGACCGTCCAAATAATTGAATGCATTTAGGACCTGTGCTTGTTTTTTTGGAGGTCAGAGTTGAAGGTTGGCGTGGATACCAATCTGGTCCTGGTCCTGTTTTTGACTTCATTTATTTCCCTTGTTGATAGAGGTGCTAAAGTCGGGCATTTAGGAGAATGGAGACCCCTGAAAAAGTGAGGAAATAACACTAAAATCAAACATCAAATGATTCCCTTCACTTCAAATGCATGCCAAAAGTATGTGGACACCTGACTATCAGACCTATATGTGCATTTTAAACATCCTGTTTAAGACTTAGCACACCGTTGATCTTATAATAAGCTCCACTCTTCTGGAAAGGCTGATTTTGTGATTTGAGTCTTCCTCAGATCAGGTACTGATGTTGGGTGAGATCTGGGGTGCAGCTGGTGTTTAACATCATCCCAAAGGTGTTCAGTTGGGGTAAGGACACCCGTCTTTCTTTTCTCCAACTGTCTTCACAGACCTCACTTTTTGTAATTTTATACTGAAGTGCCAAAAAAAAAATTGGTGGTCACTCCATAATGGTATGGGGTCTGTTTAGCTGGCATTCTATGGGACCCCTGGGACATCTCTACATTACCAAACACATCTGGGATGGCATACAACACACTGTAAAACACAGAAATCCTACACCTTGGAATACAACAGATTTGTGGACAGTTCTGCAGGAATTATGGTGTTTATTGCCTACAGAATATTTCCACGAGCTTGTGGAGTCCATGCCCCCTAAAGGGGAGCTACCAAGTATTAAACTGCTGTGCCAGTTTTTTTGGCATTTCACTGTATCTTAAAATACACTGTCCTCGGATGACACCAAATGCTATTTCTCATTACAAAATGCTTAAAATTACTTTGAAATGTGACATAATTTCTTAACTCGCCTCTTCGTCCTCACACGTGCATCCTTGGCGGTGCGTTTAGTGACAGCCTGGCTTTGATAGCGCCCCCTAGAGGTAACAGCAGTCACCGTGCACGTGTATGCCGTGTTGGAAGTAAGATGGCACGCTGTGTACATGCGCTCTCTGCCCAGATATACCACACACCCGTTCAGACGTAGCTCGTAGGAGAAGAGGCGACCAACTGGCACCGCCGGAGCAGCCCAGATGATTTGGAGCTTGTGGCATCCCAGCACAGTAACCACCAGGCCGCTGGGAGAATGATCTCGATCATCTGCAGTGTGAATAACAACGCTACACCGAGAACTGCTTGCGTCTTCTGGACCGATTGTACGAATGCTTATCGTGTACGTAGTGCTGGGAGACAGCGAGCTCACTGTAGTCCTGATGGAGAAGAGAGTGAAGCACACGTGATGGCATACACTGGTTCTTCAGATACAGTATGTGTACCCCAAAAAAAAAAACATAGTATATTAATTAATATTACACAGCTGTATTTGACTGTACCCAAGCTCCTTGGTGGTCTCCAGCAACCGATCGTTGCAGTAAACCTGGAATGATCTTGGCTTGACGTCCTCCTCTGGCTCTGACCATTTTAGTCGCACCTCAGTAGCTGTGCAAGAGATAACACGCAGGTCCTGTGGAGGCCCCGGTCTAAGTTCCACCCCGTGCACAGGTCTTACCTCCACAGGTTCGCTAAAGGGACTCAGGTCACCATCCGGCGTAGACAGACTAAGCCGCAGACAGAGCGAATGTTTGTGTTGGACATGGGAATGAGGTAAAGTGATTTGACAGCGTGGACCATGGTACAACATGGTATCTCCATCAAAGAGACTAGAGAAGACAAAAAGTGGGGGGAAGGCATTAGCAGCAGTAATGATCAAATCATCACAAGCATTTCTGAAACATGTCAAATGTGTCTTTGAGTAAAGTAGTCTTACCTATAGGTAACTTCCAGGCCACTTTCAGGCTCCAGTCTCTCCCATGATGCAATGTAGGCCATTGACTGGTATTGGACAGTAACAGGGGATGGTTTAGGCAGGCGCTTCAGCTTCCTCAGGCATGCATTAAGCTCCTCCTGGAGCTCAGAGTCCGTTAATGGAGAGACACAGAGACACTGGAGACGAATGTAAAAGGTAAAGATGTGAAGATGTGAATTTGGTTTTAAAACCGAAATGTGAGCCATATTTGAGGTAAAGGTGAGTAAAGGTGACAATGACGTCTCAAAGAGAGGTTGATGGTTGGTGCATTTATCATATACAGATTGAGACCATCTGTGCAGTGCAAACACACACACTAGAGGGCAGTAAATACACATGCCCAGAGCGGGAGGGCAGTCCTTATCACAGGGTCCAGGGAGTAGTTAGGTGCCTTGGTTAAGGGCTCTTCACTTGTGTCATGTCAGTTGTCAGGATCGAACCAGGGACCAATTGGTCCCAAGCTGCCTGAACTTGGATAAGTCAGAATGGTGAACACTGAGTAGTGAGTTACAATTAGTCTATGGTTCAGAAATAAGAACTACAATTATTTTACTTAGGATCAGGATAATAGTAAGGTGTGTCATAAAAAAAGAGCAATATATTTACATTATGTGATTCAATAAAACGATTAATACATTTAGTTGTTCCTCCAAAGCGCTGTGCTGTCTGACTCGAATCACTCCATCTGGTCGAGACACGAAGACTCTCACTGTCCTGATACAGTAAAAAGCCAGAGCGACAGTTTGGAAACAATTTGTAAATCCATATCTATTTCACACCACACAAGCAAATCTTGATTAAATTAAATTGCATGAAACATATTAGCTGGAGGGTAACTCACATTGCAGCAAACCAAGTGCTATCCAGGTCTCCACTTTTCAATAAACTCAGCAGACCATCCAACAGACCAGGAAGGCATGGGTTCTCCATTATCAGGGTGTGTCCATCATCCTTAGATGCCAGACAACTCAGTGCAAAGCAAGCTGTTTGCCTGGTCTCGGACTCCACCCCATTATACAATAGTCTTTCCAGACAACTCACCTGGGGGTAATTGATATTATTTTAATGATGGAGAAAATGATGCTGCCTGTGTTAAACCAGCAGTGTATAACTTTTGATATATAGATGGTTGATTGATGGTTTTTAGCCACAAATCAATTTATAAGCAAGTTGTATTCAAAGTTTATAAAATTATGTCTTCTAATAAAGTCTGCTTGAATATCATAGCTTTGGCTTTATTATTATTATTATTATTATTATTACCTCCACTGACATATTGCTTCTTTAATTTTGGACCAAACAATAGTACATACTGCAGCTTTAAGTTTTAGACTCTAGTCCTCTGAGCTTGTCACGGAAATAAGCAGATACACTGAAGTGCCAGAAAAACTGGTACAGCAGTCTAATACTTGGTAGGTCCCTACCAGGACTTTGCAAGTTTGCGGAAATATTCTGCAGGCAGTGAACCCCATACCTCCTGCAGAACCTTCCCACAATACTTAAGGAATTGTATTCTAAGGTGCAGAATTTCTGTGTTTCACAGTGTGTTGTATGGCATCCCAGATATGTTCAGAATAGCAAAACCCCAAAATCTATAATAATTTGGCATCTTTGGAAGTTCTTGTTGGTGCATTGTACTGTTAGAAAAGATCAAACACAGCAGAATCAATGCTAGACATGAACATTCACCTGACAAAAATTTTTGTAGGTGTACCAGGGGTTCCCATGGAATGCCAACTAAACAAACCTCATAGCATTATGAAGCCACCACCAGCCTGTGTATTTTGCATAAGCTCGTCTGAAACAGGTTTTTGGCACTTTAGTGTATTTCTTAGCGATGCCTTGTAGCAAAAGACAAATGCTTTCATACCAGATTTTGCTGTTTGGCTTCAGTCAGGATGAGGAATCTGCTTTGCTCACTCCCACACAAGCAGCCTATAGCGAAGCACGCGTTCATAGCAGTGTCTAAAAGAACATCATAGAATAAACAGTATTACATTAAATTCATTAAGTTCATTTATTATTCAAGTCATGACTCAACTCAGAGCCTGGTTCTCAGACCACACGTTTGTTCATTGTGAAACTGTAGCTTTGTTTACGCCATGTCTTATACTTGATCCACTGCTAACAGTACAAGGTGGACATAAATTAACATTTAATCTTTGTGTACATGACACAAATTTGGTCTAATCAATAAAAATGTATTTTTAAGAAAAAGGCTGTATCAAAATTCCTAACTGGAGTGCATTAAATAACATTAGGACCTGATTCTTAAGGTGTCCCTAAAAAATATTAGCTAATAATAATATTAGCTCACGTTCTGCTAACAGACAATTAGCAATTTATATTATTCTAAACACTAAAAAAACAGTTTGTAAGCTAACATTTTATTTACTGTCAGTGTGTATTTTTTTAAGCACACTGAAACTATACGAACTAGTTAGCTAGGATTATGCTAATGGTTAGTTTGTCATTCTGAAGTCTTTGAAACACTACTAGCTAATTAGCTAACATTATGCTAACTGTGAGATTGTCATGTATGTAATTCTGAACACTGTGACACAAATGCTATAAAAAAATTTGACTTAAAACACAATAACGCTATGCTAATATATTAGGTTTGTCATTGAATCATCATTCAATTTAAACATTTTCTTGACTCTGGTTAAGGTCGCTGTGAATACCGAACTTATGCTGGGAACCCCAGGTATACACCTGAGAGGTGATCCCCAGATTTTATAGAGGAACTCCATTCACATAGTTCTAAATTAGGTATGATATGTCAAACTGACACATTTGTATCCTGCACTTACATCGTACACTAGCATTACAGAATCCCTATTCGTTTCTATGAGCTGAGATTCTTCTCACTGGGACTAACCTGTACAGGTGTGAGTCAGGCACTGAAGTAAACTCCGCCAAACCTCTGAAGCTGAAGGGTGACCCAGAAGCCGTTGACAGGCCGGTTCATACAAAGAGAGCCGTGCTAGTATGAGAGCGGCCAAGTTTACCACTCTGTCTACCTTATGGTTCAGCAGACAGGTGACTCTTTCAAGGACTTTACTGAACGTGCCATGGTTCTGAAGCAGCCACTGGAGACCTGCTGGCTTCTCAACCTAATACAGGTAGAAAACATACAGAATTCAAGATTACTTCTACCTGGGTGTAAGACCAGACTCTCACAACCTGTAGATGAGAGGTACATAATTCTAAAAGCTAAATAATGTTGAGAGGTGGGATATTGATAATTGGATATTGGGCAACAAGTGAACAATCAAAGTTGGTTCTCAGTGTGTTGGAAGCAGGAAAAATGGGTAACTGTAAGGATCTAAGTGCTAAAGTGTGGTGGCTAGACAACTGGGTTAAATCATATCCAAAATGGCAGGTCATGTGGGCTGTTCCCAATATCCAACAGTTACCAAAAGTGGACCAAGGACATCCAGTGAACCGGCAAATGGGTTGCGGATGCCCAAGGCTCAGTGATGTGCATGGTAGGCAAAGGCTAGCCAGGCTGGTCTGATCCCACAAAAAAAAAAAAAAAAAAAAAAATCAACGAAAGGATCTGTTGCTAATGTGTTGGTCACGTTTGGAACACGTTTAGAGGTCTGGTTTAGTCCATGCTTTGACAGGTGAATGCTGTTTTGGTGGCTGTTTAGGCTTGATGTTTCACAGATTTCAGGACTTTTGACTCACCCTGTTACATTGAGACGAGCCTTTGCACAATACATACTATGGTGGTGGCTTTATAATAATATTGGGTTTGTTTAGCTGGATCCAACTGTTATGAACCCACATAAGAATCTCTGGCAAAATGCTGTCACAATCATTTACAGCTGTACTTTACACATTAATAAATTAAGATAAAGATTATTTTAGCAGATAAAAGAAATGACCAGAACTTGTGTACTCTGTATAAAATAATACACAAAAATTGTGCAAAACAACAGATATGACCAATATGTCATATCTATAGTTCAGATTTTGGGACATAGCTAAAAACCTAGCTACAATTTTCACAGTAAAATTTTTTAACAGTGTGTTTTTGAATTTAAACAACATGCTAGCTAGTTGTTGCTAACAAACTAGCATACATTTAGAAACATCGAGCTTCACCAATCTTCTGATTTAAGACATCTAATTGGAAAGACTTCGCAAACAACTATGGGCAACGCTAGGCTTGAAGCATCAAGTCCATATCTGAGTTGTGCTTCTGCTTAGTTGTGGTTGGACAAGTACATGACTGTCAGTCCATTTATTTAAAACTTTTCTTTTTGTAGCAATACATTTTCTCTACAGAGAAATTACTAAATTTTACTTAATCTAACATTTATATGTAACCTAAAACCATTAAAAACACAGATAATTCAGACTTTCTCGACAACTAACATAAAATAATAATTATATTTTCTTTATAATTAACATACAATCAACATTTATATATTGGTTAACAATAACCAAAGTTTTTTTATATTGCTTAATATAATTTGCTATAATTTATTAATTTGTGTGGCCTTCACAATAAAGCCAATACTAGCATTCACATGGACCACTGACAAATATGAAACGACATATCTGACATGCAGGTAACTGATTATAATCACCTTGGTCCTTCCTTTTCAACCCTTCAGATAAACCACCAAAGCTTCACACAGCCTAAACCAAAATAATCCATTTCAGGATGTGTAACATTACCAGCGATGCCACGGTTCCAGCAGCATTCAGTACAACGTCAGGCTCATCGTTCGACAGGAGTTGTCCTACTGCCTGGCAAAGATCTCTGTCCCTTTTAGTCCACTCCTGAAGTTTTTGCACCGTAGCTTCATTTTCAAACAGCATCACAAAGATGTAAATGGCTGAAATGCCTCTCTCAGTAGTCACCGAGTGGACTCAGCACACAGAATTCGGAAAGGGTTGCTTATCAACCCGCCATCCCCCACAGACCCTCTGTGCCTGGTGGAAAACAATAAAAAACTAACCTAGGCGTTGTAGCTGACGGTTTTATGAGCGTTTTTTTTTGTGCTAGCTGGAGTTCAACTGCAGGACACGCTGAGATTGTAGAAAAACAAAAGCCAATGCCATGAAAGCATTTACAACTCAGTGCTGAGAGAGATAACTTTCACTGTTAGTAGGCTCCTCTGTGTTCTTTTATGGTCAAGCTGTGCCTCAGAATGAACGTCGTAAATAAACTCTTTTTTTTTGTCATGAACTTACACTGGCTGTACATTTTAAATTTTCACTGTAACATTGGTATAAACAGTGTTGAGGTACGTGTAAACCAGTGTGTGTGTGTATGAATATTGACCCCAAATCCAGAAAATTTAATACATTCATTTAAAAAAAATCCTCTTTAAACATAAATATACTTCAACCTAAACCAAACTGGACCCTTCCAGCATCATTTATATTTTAGGGAGCATCAGCTTCCCAGCTTTCACATACTAATCAACATAATGCAAATGTACAGTTTCAGAGATGCAAGTAAAAAAACATTAACAAAAAGATAACAGGAAGAATAAGTGGTGTGAACCTCTCGGTGTGGAAGTGTGTCAGTTATTCTGCACACAGTGGATTGAACTTATCAGTCACATTAGCATTCATAATTTTCTTTGGAGCAGTCACTTCCTTTGATTTGGCTGATTCAACAAAACAGTTACTCATGCTGACTTTGTTGAGTTCTGTCTCTATGGCGACCTGTGGATATAATTAACAACTTTCCAATCATTAGCGCTTAACCTTAATCACTGAGCACCAACGTACCACAAAACCGTATAATATGAACCACGTGACCATTATTTTCCACAACAGGGTGCCAGTAACCCTTTTTTAATATTCTAAATTCAGAACTTGAAATTGTGTGTGTATATGACTGCTATTCAAATCATGATTTTTATACATCTAGTAAAAATGCCACCCTTTCAGACACACTTCTCTGGTGTAAACATACTTTTCGCACATCATACTTTATTTATTTTACAGTGACAATAGTTGGATATCGCGAACATTACGCCCTCCTCACGTAGATTCTTTTTTTTTTTTTACATATTTTAAAGCGTATTGTAATCCTTATATTTAATAAAATTAAAAAATAAGAAAAAAACCTGCCCGAACGCAATCATTCTGTAATCTCCCCGCCCACATGACAAAGATGAAAGTGAGGATATTCAGTGCACAGTGTTCAACCCTATCTGGATAAATAAACACATTGGTACACAACTGTCAACAAATAGCATGTATACCTGCAATACATGCAAGATTTGTGTGCATGTCCGTGCGCATCACGTTACAGCTCGTTAAAGTTGCCTTACATTTAAGAGGAAGACACACTTTGAACATTGTGTGCATGTATGCCTTTGTTGTCTTTTTTTTTTTTTTTTTTAAGGTTCTGGTTTATACAAAACACAAAAAGAGAGAGAAAAGGTACAGATGTTTACACTGGACAAGAAGGATTGACAAACGAATAACCCAAGCATCGACTTGCAGAAATATGCCAGTGGATGTTGAATGCGTTAGACGACTGTGTGCATTTTCAAGTTTTTTTTTTTTAACTCCTTTAGTCCAGGACATCCCTTGAATCCAAATGCTAGTGACGGCGTGTGGATGTTATTTAATGGAAGGCGACTGGGATTTTTTTTTTAATGCAGCACTGAGGAGAGAGTTCGGAAACAGGAACAAAAAAAAAAAAGTGACAACATCCCCAAGCTTGATAACAACTCTTCCCTACCCAGTCCATCCACCTATCCCTGGAATAGAGAAAAATTCTATTACTTCAGTCGATAATGGCATGGCACGCACACGTATACACACACACAATACTGGTAGTGTGAATTTGCACAGTCCTTTGCTGCACACCTGGGGAAGGATATGGCAGGTAAGCGGGCGTGTGCATGTTTATGTGCACGGGAAGTCCGACTGGGAGAGGAAAAGTACAGTGAAGAGGTCCGTTATTCCGTCTCTTTCTACAGCAGGTGTGTTCCTCGAGACCAGTGGCTAACACTTCACGACAGGCGTGAGAATGGAAGGAAGGAGTGAGCTTATGAACTCTTGACAGTCCGTACAGAGGAAGTCATGATGGCCTTGTGTTTTTCTTCACAAAACACACATCCATAGCAGCAGCCTTTTATTGGTCTCCCTCTAAAAGAAAAATCCCCCCCCCCCATAACAAGCCAAGGAAATGCCAAAGTTTGGGAAGCAAAAAAAAAAGGTTTTTCATGCCCCCCCTACCCCGCATTCAACAGGCCTGCCTTACCTACCAACATCACCCATTCGGTTAGTCAGTCAGTAGATTTTTTTTTTAGGTTGTCGTTTTTGCATTTCTTTGCAAGTCCCGTCCCACAATCCCTCCTGAACCCACTTTTGAGTAATGGGGGTTCAGGGGATCACCGCTCAGGCTCAGACTCCAAGGCCAGGACCCGTTTGCGTTCACGGCACTGCTTCTTATGGGCTGGCCAATCCCTTTGCTGACATTGCGAGCCACAGTAGCGTGCCACTTGACAGCGACCACAGATGTTGAACTCTCGCAGCTGCGGAAGGAAAAACATAATAATTCAAGCATACGTTCATAAATGCTTCCAATTAACGTCTTTACTTAACAGAAGCGGGGCGGTACTGACCCTTCTCTCAATGAGTGAGCAAGGGGGGTAGTGACACTCGTAGTAAGTGCAGGAACACTCTTCCTCCTCCACCAGCTCTCCGTTGGCGTTGTAATAACGTGTGCGTCCCAGCTCAAGGTACTGCTCCTCCACCGGATCAGCTGGAACCTGCTGGATAGCCAGCCAGTACAGTGACTGCTCCCTGTGGAAGTATTACAGAAGAAGAAACGGGGAAGAAAAAAAAGAAAGAAAAAAAAACCACTCAGTCTCGTGGCACAGGCAAGAACAGTGTTGACAACGTGATTAATATGCCACAGCACAGAGCTTTGTGAAGCCTACCTTTGTTTGCTAGACAGCTCCTCTGGCTTAGGAGTCCAGCCAACAGGAACGAGGCGCAAATTGTCTAGGCGGTTGTCCACCGTGACCGAGTTTATGTGCACAACTTGGAAGCTAGGAGCGATGCCGCCTCTGTGCTTTT
This sequence comes from Duopalatinus emarginatus, assembly GCA_028565595.1. Taxonomy (NCBI): domain Eukaryota; kingdom Metazoa; phylum Chordata; class Actinopteri; order Siluriformes; family Pimelodidae; genus Duopalatinus; species Duopalatinus emarginatus. The sequence continues at coordinate 4,468,081 of JAOVVF010000030.1, read as the reverse complement.
CCCTGCTCGCACACATAGAGCAAACATAAAACCTTAATGTAGTGACATATGAACTCAAAGAAGATGGTCAATAAGAATGTTTCACTAACCAGAGTAACTCATGCAGAGGTCGACCTGCCCACCGGCCTTTACTTATATCAAACGCGTATGCGAAGATCTTTGCTCCGTTGCCATCAGCGTCGACCTCCATGCGTGCCTGGAAATCAGTTAGAGAAATACAGAAAATTGAGCACAAGAATAAAATCGCTTTGTAACGGAGGATCATGGGCTGAAACGACATGTCAATGTTCTTACCTCAAAGGCATAGTTCTCCACCAGTGGTATATCCTGCTCATCAATGAGGGTGTATTTTGTCTACAACAAAGCAGTAAACAAACAATCAAACATGACATTAGGACAGACAACATTCTTTGCCATGAAACAGCAAGCACAACTAAAAACGGGAATCTCCTGCAGAAACTGGGGTGTGGTGCGGTGCGCGTGTCTCGTTGTATGATTCTCTCAGAGTTAGAGTGGGGTTTGTCATCACCCACTCCAACTGCTCCTAATAGAAATAAATAGCATAAAATTTAAACAGGGACAGAAAGAGAAGGACGACTGCGATCTGTCAGCAATTTGACCGGGTACCTATCTGACGAATTTCACAGAAGTAGCTAGAAAATTCGCAGAATTACTGCAGGCAGGTGGAAAGGTTTTCTTAGAAAAACGAATGTAACGGAAGGAGAGAGAAACACGTCCACAAACTGCATACAAGCACACCTCAATGACCATGCTGGGCGGTTTAGCATTTGACCCATATTAATTTCTTAAAAGCTGTAGATGTATACACAAACATCGTTTTTTTTTTATGTTACAGGGCTGAAAATCATTATCAATTACTATAATGATTTTTATAGACAATGTAGTCATCAAACTAATTGAACTTGATCCAAAACAAATGATTTGCCCCAAAACAGCAAGATACTATTATTTATATGTAGACAAAAATAATATATAAAATATATATTTATGGTGTAAGCATAAACCAAAATATTGATTGACAGTAAGGACTGTCTAAATCGAACAGTTTAAGTGTTTTGGGTTTGACTGAAAACTTCCATACGATGCTATTTTGCAGGAAGGACCACTAACTAACTAACACACTAGCATAATGAAAGTCAAACTACTCTCTTGACCACCGTGCAGTGGAATTGATCTCCACATTTCACCAGCTATGCAAGTATAGTGGGTGTGTCTGAGTAAGGAAACATTCAAGCCTGTGCCAGACACCATGTGTGTTGTGACTTGGGGTATATTTTACAAACTTTCCACACAAAATGTGAGATAAATTATTAGACAGTTAGATGGATGTGAACGTGACTCTTCTGACCACTGCTCAGTGGAATTGACCTCCGCATTTAATGCTTCTGTGCCGTGAAACACATATACACAGTAGTGCGCAGCAAGCGTGCAAAGCCGTGGGCAGCCCCTTATCCGCAGCACCCAAGGAGCAGTCAGGGGTTAGGTGCTTTGCTCAAGGGCACTTCAGTCGAGTCTTGTCTTTTTTGTGGGGTGCAAACCAAGAACCTTCCAGTTGTCTAGAGGCTGGTTACATACGTATAAATAATAGTATTAATTATATTATTAGTCATGTGAAACCGTGATATATTTAGACCAGGCCATCATGGTGTCTCAATGTAAACACCCCCCTTACTCCTGAAATAAACTCCTGATCTCACACTACATTTTTGGTGTAGACGCACAGTCCCATGACATGGCTATTTTGTTGATAGGGTAAAGAACAAACATTGGAAACTTTACCCTATACACCCGGTTACAGCCGTAGGCCTGTGATCAAGGAACTCGCCTTGGGTTTGACAAGACTCAACTGAAGGGCCCTTAAACAAGACAACCCACAACCGGTCCGTGGGTGCTACAACAAGAGGCATGTCCATCGCTTTGGGCATGTGTGCTTACTGCCCCCTAGTGTGAACTATTCACCTACTGTAATTGCACCCAGGGGAATGTGCCCTTCACATTTAACCCATCCATAACAGGAAAACACACACATTAGTGAACACTAGGGGGTAGTGAACACATTTGCCCAGAGTGGGGAGCAGCCCCAAACCACAGCGCCACAGGGGGAGTAGTTAGGTGCCTTGCTCAAAGGCACCTCAGTCGTGTCTTGCCCTGTGCAGGGACCAAATCCGGGACGAAACAGATTCCCTAACCACAAGACCACGGCCATCACTGCATGAATAGGTTAAATGCACAGTGGTCAGAAGACTAGTCTAACACCTGGACATGGCCCTGCTTCACTGCCATGACAGTAAGTGATCTGAGGGAAATGTTTTCCCTCTCTCCAATCATCCGTCATGAAGAAGCCCAGGACATGTGTCCCAGGCCCACACCTTGGGTCTCTGATCAGTGTTTACCAGATGCCCTCTAGTGTTCCGCCATGAAGAGGCCTGGCACACAGACTGCTCTACAGAAGAGGTGTACAGCTGGATGGATGCTGGTTGTGACACAAACAAAACCTGTCTCGCCTATTTACAACACCGCAATACGCCCTGTCAATACAAGTCGTAACTACTACTTTAAAGCGCATAACCGTCCATTTTTGGCTCTTCTTTGTCTAACGGACACGATAATTGAGTTAGCTAGCTAGTTAGCCGGCTAGTCGTACTCCTTTTCCTCAGCACCGCCGACATGCCGGTTACAGTCACGCCGCAAATGTAGCCGTTTTTTCTCCCCTCAGACGTCTGAAGTGAACCGGGACAACCATGTATATAAGTATGTATATATATCCAAAGCGGTTTAAGATGTCTAAATGTACACGTTTTGTCTGACACGACGTTAAAACGTTAGCCTTGTTAGTTAGCACTTGAGCTAGCTAACACGGTAAAAGCAGGCGGCTCGCGCAGCAAAGAGACTCGGAATTTTTAACGGACATAAAAACCAACGGTAACACAGTGTTAATGTGGTCTAATCAACACACACACTTACACACACGGGCTGCGGTGTCTTAATAAAACGTCATGTTGTAAACCAAGCTATCTAAAGGCTTTTTGTGACCCTCCCCTCCCCTCGGCGTCGCACATGGCAGTCCCGAGGCTCACCTTCCCGGCCACACGGCCCAGGCGAACAATCCCGAGCTTGAAATCCGACATTAGACGAAGCAGCACGGACTGAGACGGAAAGAACGGCCGCGGCGGCGTGCAGGTCTAAGAGCCTAGCTCGGGCAACCCCTAACCCCGAGTTACATCCAAGTTTTTTCCGCCTATTTTCCTGGATATTAGGGTCAGCCGTTGCCCAACTCTTTCCCCGCCCGCCGCTACCAAACCAAACCTAACCACCGCGATACGAAACGCCGCTGAGTGGCGCTGGAAAAGCTGGCAGCTTTCGGAGCGAAAATCAGCCAATCACCGAACAAGGCTGGCCGCTCTAGTCCAATAGGAGCGCTGGATGTTTGACAGTCACTGACGTTGCGCCTATCTGGTCCTAATAGTGTTAGAAGGGTTTGCGTCGTGGTATTTAATCAGAACATCCAACCAGAAGACAGAGTTTAACTATAAGTCCCGCCCACTCGACTTTTTTTACACAACGCCATTGGACGGTTTTGGTTGTGACGTCGGAATCGTGTGTCATTTTAGCGCGAAACTGGTAGAGCAGAGTTATGTGGTGCTGATAACTGCATTTAGTATACATATAGTTTTTACAGTAATGTGTTTTAATGTACACACATGAAATACAAACAATGTATAGAGGTTTAAATATATAGGACCCTCGACTAGATTACACAAGCCATGGTCTCGTGGTTTGGTCTTGGTGCCTAAAAGGTCCCTGGTTTGAGCACCCACCACAACTGGACAAGACATCCCCTCAAGCAAGGCACCTAACCCCCTAATTGCCCCCTGGGTGCTGTGGTTTGGGGCTTTCCCCTGCTCCGGGCAAGTGTGTTCATTGCCCCCTAGAGTTCACTAGTGTGTGTGTGTGTGTGTGTGGTGTGGTGTGTGTTTAACCGCACAGATAGGTTAAATGCAGAGGTCACATTCCTCTGAGTGCAAGCACAGTTGGCATAGAGTTCACTTAAGAAATAAGAATTAATGCGACTGTTGGCATGTTATACATAAGGAAAAAGATGTCTACTTTTTATAATCCCTCTCCAAGTTACCTAAAGCATGTCCTTTTACAGTGTTTGGAGCTTAAATGTCTCCTGGTGCACAGACTAGTTTACTGCATGTAGCACACAGCTACATCTTGACTGAGTCATTGGTTTGCTGCGTGTACAGGAGTGTGTTGCGGTGAGGTTAGTGTAGTACATATGCCCCTATGGCAGACTGCAGCCCTGCTTGGCAAGTGTATTCTGGTTCCTTGCATTTGGTTCATTCTTTTTCTGTTTGTTTCTTTTTCTTTTCACATTGTGCTTGGTCTTGCTATAACCAGCTCAGTGTGTATATCGTGTTTAGTGTTTGTCTTGATGCCTGCATATCAAGGGACCTCATTTCAAGTCCCTTTTAATGGATAACACACACTTTGCTTCTTGGTATAACACTTCTGATTGTCTTATGTAAGTAAGTATGAATTATTTAATAGTTCCCTGCTTGAAGGTCCCAATGTGCCATAGCCCTTAATTCCATACCATTTAACATTCTGGCATAGTCATAGGCTTACTTTATATTTGCAAGTACATGAATGCTTATGTTTTTGTATATAAAGAAACATTTAACAGTGTATAGTAGTATCTTTGTTTATGCTAAAAAAAAGTTATTTGGTACTTTTAAATATGAACATTTTTATTGTGCATACTTATAAACATTTGTTGTCTCATGTTTGTTTTATTTTTCTTGTGTACCTTTTTTTAGCATCCTGTATGTAAGATACAAGTATGCATACAACTAAAAACTACTTCTCTGTCCACCTTCTGCCCCAGAAAACACACACACACACCCATGAAAGTGTGTATATTCAGTATACACATGCAGTTAACTAGTCTGGACACTAAGGGGCACTCAAGCTCCATAGACTGGAAAGCATGTGCCCTAGCCAACTAGGCCAGGGGTAAGAAGAGCCAAATAAGATGGAAATAGATACATCCATGCATACAACCATGTTCAACAAAAAGAGCAAAAGGGAAAAACGAACACTGATCACACACATTTAATAACTGAAAGAAATAAACTAAACCACATGAAAGTGTAAGTAAACTTTACAGAAATAAATTAATGAATGTTAACCATTAGACCAATCGCGCCAAAACATACATCAATTTAAACTGTCTCATTCACAGATATGAGAATAAGACAGACTGCTTGCTCCAAGCCTCACAGCGGACTTCTTATTGGAGCGCACCGAAAAAGAGGTCAAACATCATTTACCACAGGGACACTAGTGGATACCACCAAAGCACCATGGCCTACATTTACATTTACATTTACGGCATTTGGCAGACGCCCTTATCCAGAGCGACTTACAAAAGTGCTTAGTGCTTAGGCCTACAAGTCCCAAATGACACATGTGGCACATGGTCAAAATGGAGATTTTAATCTGTCAGGGTCACGGTTTGTCCAGATTCCCACCCAAAATCAGATTGCCTCCGACAGGGCACCAATCCATCACAGGGTACCAATCAATTACAGGCTACCACATACACACCTGTTACTCACAGTGTCACACCTCGGGCAATTCAGCACATCCAATTCACCTACTATGTGTGTGGGAAGACAACTAGAGCACCTTGTGAAAAACCACAGGTACACACGGAGAACACACCAACCCCACAATTACCCCTAGATCCCTGGAGCTGTCTAGCACACACACTACTTGTGGTTTGTATATTTCTATACACTAAAATGTGCAGGACAAACGGGCCTACATCATGTTCAGGGTTGGGAACTTGTGCATTATATAGTAATAAATGCATTAAATGTGCCTTTTTTATCTAAACAGTGGCCAGTTTATTGTAAATTCTAAGTAAATGTTTGTCTAAATGTATACTAACCTATACTAGTAATTTTAGTTTGTATAATAAAATTAATATAAACACTTGGGGCACTTTGATATTACTGGATATTACAGGAATGTTCCCAGAATTTTAGTTAGTAGTTACAAAACTAATACCCATAGGCCATGAAAGAACATAACAAACAGTAAAAAATTGTACAGATTGACAATGGCTCCATAATGGTGTGAAGTTTGTTTAGCTGCCATTCCATGGGACCCCTGGAACATCTACGAATATCTCTGGCGGACACTTTGTGTGCCTCCTTTCTGATGAGTTACACCAGTTTATGTCCTGCTTTTATTCTGATTTATTCCAACAGGATAAACTCCTTTTATAGACACCAATTTTTGCTTAAAAGAACACTCATTTGAGTTTGGGGTTTGCCATTCCCACCTAAATCACCAGATCTCAACGTTATCAAACACATTTGGGATGCCAATGCAACATGCAGTAGAACCCAGAAATCCTATGCCTAAGAATACAATTGTGGCCTGTTCTGCAGGAAGTATGGTGTTTATTGCCTGCAGAATATTTCCATAAATGCCCTGTCGGGGACCGACCAAGTATTAGATTATTGTACTAGATGATCTGGTAGACCATAAGTAATGTTCCCAGAAGGTTAGTATGAGGAAACTCAATTCAATTAAATTAAATTTTGTATAGCGCTTTTAGCAATGGACATTGTCGCAAAGCAGCTTTACAGAAGTAATTAAAAGGGTTATACATTTATAGAATTTTTGGAAATTTTATCCTTGATGAGCAAGCCAGTGAAGACAGTGGGCAAGGAAAAACTCCCTGAGATGACAAAAGGAAGAAACCTTGAGAGGAACCAGACTCATAAGGGAACCCATCCTCATCTGGGTGACACACATAGTGCAATTATAAATAGTGCAAGTAGCCAGAAAATTAAAGTCTGTAATCTAATTCATGGCTTCTACATCTGTACATTATGGTGTTTTGTAGACTGTCTATGTCCATATTGGTCAGATGAGACTGCAAGAAGATAAAGGGGGTCAGAGTGGCTCAGGCAGGGTTTGGGGAGCAGAAGGAATCAGGACTCAGAATTGCTTATATCTCCTGGTGCCTCAGCCGTAGCATGTGTAACTCATCGGCATGGAAGGTCAGAAGAGAATACAGAGAGTTAAGTATGATCTTTATGTAATGGTCACTTTAAATATAAGGAGTGCAGAGAGCAAACAGAAACTATAGCAGACTAGCTAAGACAGACAGGAAACCTTTGGAGAATGTTGCTTGCTAGTTGTCATATAACCATCAGCGACAGTTCCTAAAACATTAACTTGTAGTTATACATTCTACATATGTGGCCAACCTCCAGTTATGAAACCACACAAGAAAGTCACGTGAACATTCACAGGTTAGTGTGTTGGTTGGCATAGTTGGTAATAGTTGTAAAATATACCACAGTGTCGAATTTCCTATTACAGGAATGGAAGATTAGGTTGTAGTTACAATAACATAAAACCTATAATCAACAAGGTTCCTCATATAAAAATGAGAGAACACTGCAATAAAATTAGTTTGTAGTTACAAATATGCTACGCATATGGTAAGAGTCCAGTTATGAGACCCTTAACGAATGATATAAGAATGTTGGAAGATTTATTAGCCATTACAAACAATAGTAGGTATAGCGTAACCTTTGTTAGTTGCTATAAAACCATAAGAGAATATTGTTTTGTAGTTCCCAGAAGATTTGGGGAAAATGAAAAAAAATTAAGAGGAAAGGGGACACAGATAACGTTAAGCAAACGTTGGCTTTCCTGATTGAGACTGGATCATTACCAGACTCCAGACAACATCCAAGACATACCGGTAGGCACTGAATTGCATTGACTTGGTCTGGCAAAGATTTAACCTATATACCTATATGTCAAAGGCGGCACAGGTAGTCTTGAGGGATCTGGTCCCTGTTTCTCCAGGTGCTCTGGTTTCCTCCTGCTTCCTGAAAAACACACACATGGGCTTGTAGGAGTGAATAGGTGTATATATATATACATACATGTGTGTGTGTGTGTGTGTGTGTGTGTGTGTGTGTGTGTGTGTGTGTGTGTGTAGTGCCCTGTGATGGATTGGCACCCGGTTTAGGGTTTTTTTCTGCTTTGTGCCCATTGGTTTCCGGTGGGCTCCAGATGACCTATGCGAACAGGATAATGACTGACTGACCTATATATATATATATCAAGCTTGCTGTGGGAAAGTCATACAAGTGGCCATTGTACTCCCAGTAGGAACTAGGATAGGGATCAGGTTGGTGAATCAATCCTTTCAAGACCTGATTAACTGGACCCTCCTGAGACATCGAGAGTCATTGTCTTTCATTCTCTCTCTCTCTCTCTCTCTCTCTCTCTCTCTCTCTCTTTCTCTCTCTATGACAGAAACTGTTACCAGGTCGGCTCGGAAAACTGGCTGTACGACTCAAGCGTCACACTTCCGCGTTACACACCTGCGCCAGGTAAAGGCTCAGCGGCAGAACTGGATGCACCTGCAGCGCAGACAGGAACATCAGAGTCCATCTGGAGGAAAAGCGCAGGATTTATTGAACTCCTCCAGTAAGAAGGGGGTTGTTTGGCTGGGTCAGGGCAGTCATGAGTGGGGATTATGGACTTTGTGATTTGGCCGTGGTGTCGTTACGGGACAACGAGAACGAGCCGGACTATGGAATTCAGCTCACTCCTGATGGACACGTTAACCTCACCGACATGAGCTCCAATCTCTCCGAGGATTCCGGTTTAAACAGTTTTCATTACACGAACGGCACCCCGACTACCGGTTCCTCTAAAGACGCGTCCGGTGGCGCGGGAGAGCTGAGCGTGTGCGCGGCGCATGAAGTAGAGGTGGACCGGTACTGCAGGACAGAAGGTAGACCGGTCTGTCAGAAGTGTGTCCATGAAGGAGCTTGTCGAAATCACAAAGTCATAGATCTGCATTTACGGGCGACGGCTGTAAGGGTGAGTCATGTGTCCTGGGCTTTTTTTTATTTCTACCAGTTTACAAGTCTAGGTGTTTATTCTGGTGCCGTTTAAGAGCGTCACAACATCCTAAAGTTACTTAACAGCACCATTTGGTTCCTGTTTTTTTCTGTTCTCCCATAACGTTGTGGGAACTTGTCTCCCATAAGCTTGTGGGATTTCATTTTTATTACCTAAAGAGGCATAATGCTTGATTTTTGCCTGTAATTTCTTTTTCCAAGATTACTAAAAAAATTGTCTAGGATCACCATTCAATTCCCAATGCCATTAAAAAAACTTTGTGAAAGTGAAAGTGAACTGTTTGCCTACTGTGCTTGCACACCAAAGAATGTGACCTCCGCATTTAACCCATGCGTGCAATGAAACACACACACACACACACACATTAGCGAAAACTAGGGGGCAGTAAACATACTTGCCCAGAGCAGGGGAAGACAGCCCCAAAACAAAAGCAGGTAGCACATGCCTCACTCATGGGCACCTCAGTCGTGTCTTATACTCCGTCCAATAAAAGTGAAAGTGAACTATTTGCCTACTGTGTTTGCACACAGAGCAAGGTGATCTCTGCATTTAACCCATCCATGCAAACCATGGCTCCCAGGGAGCAGGTCGGGGAGTTAGGTGCCTTGCTCATGGGCACTTCAACCCGGGACCTTCTGGTCACAAGATCGGTTCCCATGGCTGCCCCAAAAAATCTGTCTGTTTGTGGGGCAGCTGTAAGTTTGTGGTTAAGGAACCAGATTTGGGAAAACCAGAAGGTCCCAGCAGATCCAGCACAGGCTTGGAGGTCTACTTTCTTACAAAGGTAGCAATATTCAGGTTATTTGAACAATCATCGTCATAGCGTCATTATTAAGGAACGTTGCCATATGGTATTATAAGTACATGCTGGCAACTTCACAAAATTCCAAGCACATGTTCGCTAGTGTGTATGTGTGTGTTTTCACTGCACTGATAGGTCAAAATGCGGAGATCACTGTGTTTCACTGCACTGTGGTCAAAACAGACGTTCACTTTCATATCTATCTGCCTATCTGTTTAAATAATTTGCAATTTTGTGTAGTAAACACACACCAAGTCACACACTGCATTGACAGGGGCATTTAGTCTAGTGCGGGGGTGCAGAACTCCAGGCCAGAAGGGCAGATCCAGCACAGGCTTGGATGTTTGTGTATTTAAACACACCCACTAAACCTGTCATTAAACAGGTAAGTGCAATCAGGTGTGTTTGAATAGAGAAAACTTACACTCACTTACACACACACACACACACACACACACACACACACACACACATGACATACAACATACTAAACAGACCAGACAAGAAAGCATAATAAAAGATTATTGTTGTAAAGGTAACCATAAAACAGAGAAGTGAATCGACACACTGATCAGCCATAACATTAACACCTAGTGAACTAATACTAATTCAGAAGTGGCACCTCTGAAGGGATTGGATATATTCAGTAGCAAATGAACAGTCAGTTCTCGAAGTTAGTGTGTTGGAGGCAAGAAAAAATGGGCAAGTGTAGAAATCTGAATGACTTTGACAAGGGCCAAATTGTGATGTCTAGACGGCTGGGTCAGAGCATCTCCAGTGGTTAGTACCTACCAAAAGTGGTCCATGGATGTACAAACTGTAAACCGGTGGCATGGTCATGAGTACACAAGGCTCATTGATGTGTGTGGGAGGCAAAGGCTAGACCGTCTGGTCCAATCCGACATTCTATCAATACACCTCCAGAGGTCTTGATTTGCCTTGATTGGTCAGAACTGGTTCAATGTTATGGCTGATCGATGTAGGGTCTTAGAAAACGTCCATAAGTGAGTGATTGCGCAAGAAGGAGTTAAACCACAGCATTGGTATATGGTTGTAAGACAGCTAACAAGGAACTTTTAATTGCCCAAGTGTGGTATTACGCACTGTCTATTGTCATTACAAACTGGGTATGTTGGTGTTACATTCTTTCATTGACTCCGAACAGGAAGCGTGCTAGCACTTACCCAAAACAGAACGTTCCCAGGACGTCAGAACAAAATGCCTACGTCGGATGAAGCATTCTGAGTTTGCAGAGATGGTTTATGAGTAACCGCAACATTTAATAGTGGTTAATGATCAGGCTACGTAGGCTAGGTTTTGTATAGCCCATTGCTTACGTTGTCTGACAAAGTGCATCGGAGGTCATATGTTGACATTTAAGCAACGTGTCGATAGGTAGGTTGACATTTAAAAATAAACCTCCACCCTTAAACACATTAGGTATATTGGTATGAAGTATTTATTGGGTGCTTAACATTACATGGTTGGTGGTGTATTGTTAGTCCAGGGAGAAGTTACATCCTGTGTGTAGGCATCAAACTAATCAGATGCAATGCAGCTATACAGCAGAGTCACGCAGTTAAAGAACTAAAGCACTTCTGCATCACTCTCTATTGGTAGACATGAGTTCCCATTTGTGCCACAGCATGCCAAGACAATTGGAGATCCCCTAGGTGTGAATGTATATGTAAATGCGTGTCCAGTATGTTTCACTGTCCTCCGTCCAATGAGCACTGGGATAGGCTGTAGCAACCCAGTAGTAGGATAACAGGCTTAGATGATGTGAGTGAGTGAACATCAACCTGGGGTGATTTTGCCTTTAACGCTTTGATGTTGATATGAACATATGCACACCCCCTCTAATGCACAATATGGGTCAAAAATGACCACATTCAGTCATTTTATTCAGCTATTTCATGCTGGCTAAGGTTTTCTTTGTTCTACCTGTTGAAACTAACTTATTTTCTGGTTGAATATTCCAAAGTCTTCTTTAAATGTCTTGTTTTTGATTACCACTGATCATTATTTTTATTTTTACTTTAATACTTTATGAACAAAAAGAGTTTTTATATTATTACATTGAATATACACGCATGGGTCAAAAATGTCCCATTCGTCCAAGTGTGAAATAAGTATTCAAGTATTTATCTTAGCAGTGAGTGGGGGCCAAACACTTATTAACTAATTGCAACATTTTGTCACACACACATACTGTCAGGTTTTAAGGGTGGCAAAGCGGGTGGACCCAAATGCAGACACCACAGACAGAGGAAGTTTGAAAGAAGCATCATTAATATAACCAAAAAACAGAAAATGGAAGAACAAGGCAAATAGGGAAAACAGGAAAGGACAAGATCTTATGATTATGACTATGACTATGATGACTACTAGACAGAGACGAGAACATCTAGACTTACTTTGGAAGAACGCAGGACTTAAATACAAACACAGACAAGGGGATGAGGAACAGGTAAAGAGCAGGAGGAGAAGCTCAGGTGAGAGGAGTGAGCAGAACATGAACTGGTGGGAAAAACAAACAATACAAGATACACATCTTACCCGTGTATGTAAACTTGATGTAGAAATATGAAAGCTGTGCTTCTTCATAAAGTGAGAAAGGGAAAAAATGAAGATTTATGGTAAATAGAAACAAGATATTTACTGCATACTTGGAATAGAAAATGATTAATGATTCATTTATTTCAAAGTCATATTATAAACACGCTCAGCCATACATGAAGTAACATAGAAAATGAATGCAGGTCATTTTTGACCTATGTTGTTCATTAGAGTGTGAGTGATACAAAAAGGGCTGTTATTCAAAAAGTATAAAAGAAAAAAATAAAATAAGGATGTATGATGATCAAAAACAAGTTCATTGAGGAATACCATTTATACTGAGTGATTAAATGAATTTTTTGCCAAGATAAAGAAAATGAAAACTCCACCAGGTCACTTTTGACCCTTGTTGTGCATCGAAGTTTTAATGGCATTTCAAAACCGGCTTAATTCATGATTTAAATCACACTTTGGTTTTATCGTGTGTTGTGTAATAAATACACAAAAAGGTGAATCATTGTCTGTATGATCTCTTTCAGAATCAACTAGTGGACATCTGTGAGAAAATGCAGCTGCAAGCCCTACAGATAGAGCGCTTCATTACCAACACACTGACTGCCAAAGAGAAAGCCTTGCAGGTGATTATTAAACTTAATGACATGCACACACACTAATACAGTAACATATGATAGGACAGGCTAACTGGACTTGTCCCAAGGAAATGTTTGCTTGGCTTGTATGTATTTCTTTAGCTAATCACAGCTCTAAAGGTCACTTCAGGACTTGTGATACTCGGGAAAGGTTTCCTGGCACGTGCCTAATACACTAGTGCCACTAACTAACTCTGACTATGATATGGTATGACGGTATAAATATATACATCCCTGAGACACGACATGCCAGGAAACCACATCTTTTTCTGCTGCTCATGCTGTGTCACAGGAAGATCTATGTATCCTCTTCCACATTTACAAGCTCATAGATGACCATAATTGGCTTCCTGTGGTTGACAGGGGAGAGAATGTACACTGAAGTGAGAAATAACTGGTACACCAGTCTAAACGACAAAGCATGGACTCCACAAGCTTGTAGAAATATTCTGTAAGCAATAAACACCAGAATTCCTGCAGAACAGTTTATGCAGTTCTGGTATTCTGGTATCTGTGGCAAGGTCCTGCACAGGGCAAGACACGACTGAGGTGCCCTTGAGCTTAAGCAAGGCATCTAAATCCCATAACTGCTCCCCAGGCACCGTTATTTGGGGCTGCCTCCCGCTCCCGGCAAGTGTTCTCACTGCCCCCTAGTGTTCACTGCTGTGTGTGTTTCACTGCATAGAAGGGTTAAATGCAGAGGTTATATTCCTCTGTGTCCAAGCACAGTAGCCAAATAGTTCACTTTCACTTTGTTTCACTTTTTCAAACTCGAATGAGCCATAATTTGGCATCTCAACACATGTCACATGTAGGTGGCGCATTGTCCTGGTGGAAAAAGGCCAAACCTTTCAGAATGAACGCAGGACAAGGAGGCACACGAAGCACTCCATAGCATTATAGAGCCACCACAAATTTCTGTGCAAGTTGCTTATAGCCTTTGTAATTATCCAGTTATAAATTAACCACAGTTTGGGGTCTTCGGGGGTTTTGTCTCTCAGGAGGAACCTTCTTGTTCTAGGTAGAACTGAGTGTTTTAAGTGTGTACACAATACACAAAGATCTGGCTACTCACTCAACCATCAAACTCTAAAGGATCATTGAACTGCAAACAATGCATTCTTAGAAAAATGCCCCACCCTTAAGGCTTACACCTTGTCCTTCCAGGAGAAAGGTTATATGTAGAGCCTTTTACATAAGGAGTCCTGTTTTTCCTGAGCGAACACCGATATGTGTGTTACTGGAATTTTTAATATTGTAATGTTATCTGCATTCTGACTTGCATGTACAAACAGTCCTCATGGCTTCTCAATGACAAAAAAAGGAAACAGACTTTGGAATGACAGTGATCGTACACGAAAAAGGTCAAGTCGTGTCGAGCAGGTTTTTGTTTAATTGGTATTCATGCTTGTGTATACGCTGGGATGAAGTCTTGTTTCTCCAGGACTGAGGTGTGACACGTAGCAGTACACAAGACTGCATAAAGTGTGACATGACTGAAGGACACCAAATACACACAACAGAATATTCAATGCAGGAATACAGGAAATGACTGGTAGGGTAGCAGCAATAGATAACCCGATCAGCCATAACATTAAAACCGCCGGCCTGAACAGCCACCAAAACTTGTCTGACTTGGCATGGGCTTCTCAAGACCTCTGAAGGAGCTCTGTGGTATCTGGAGCCAAGATGTTAGCAACTGTGGATCTGTGCTATATTGGACATGACAGATTAGGGGACATGAAAGACTACCGGGACACACTTGACCCAGCTGTCTAAACATTATAATTTGGCCCTTGTGAAAGTCACTCATTTGCCCATTTTTCCTGCTTCCAACACGTCAACTTTAAGAACCGACTGTTAATTTGCAATGTAATGAAATGTAATTTATCGTTCTATCTCTTTATCTATCTGTCTATAATAGTGCTCACTAAAATGTTTTAATCCTAATATATGAACAGTCTATAGTAGATTCTAACGCTCTAATGTCGGTGTGTAGGTGGAGGCGAGCAGCGCCCGTGAGCGAGTCGTGGCTCAGGTGAACACCGTGCGCGAGGCCCTGGATGAAGAGGAGCAGCGTCTGCTGGAGGCTGTGCAAAGGGAGGAGGAGCGAATCGAGGAGTGTCTCCTGACGCAGCGGGTCCACTGGACCAAAGCGCTCGATACCCTCACGAATGCCCGCACTAGCCTGGTGCACACGCTGACACACTCGACTGATAACATGCTTGTGGTGAGGACCAAAGGAAGGGTGGGGGTGATGGAGGATTGGGGGTTGGGGGTTGCAATCAGCCAGGGTAAAGTTTCGCTGTCTTTCCTTAGTCTCATGAATTCAGACCTGTTCGTCCTAAACCTAGGAAACACAGCGTTGAGACTTCATTTGCCAATCAATCAGTCAATCAGTCAGTCAACCATTATGGTATCCGTTTAGTCCGTCAGGGCCGCGGTATGTCCAAAGCCCACCCAGAATCACTAGGCGCAAGGCAGGAATACCCCTGGATAGCCTGCCAATCCATCACAGGGTACCATACACACACGTTCACTCACACACTCACTCCTATGGACATTTAAGCATATCCAATTAGCCTTCCTTGTGTTTTTGTTCGGGAGGTAGGATGAAACCGGGCGAATGTGGCGAAAACCCACAAGAACATATCAGAATCCTCACCGACTGAGACCAGAACAAGGGAAGGCTAATAAGTATAAATCATAATGCTAGCAACTGTGCAACTAGCTTATAACCTGACATTAGCAGCATTAGCTATTATAGTATAGTATAGTATAGCATAGAATAGTGTAGTAATATAGTGTAGTAGTATTAGTATCGTATTTCTGTGATCCGCAGCATGTTGCACGGCATCCCAGATGTGTTCAATAACATTAAGATCTGGCAAACTTGGGTGGAAACAGCAAAACCCCAAACTAGCCATAATTTGGTGTCTCTAGACGTGTGTGGTGGCGTGTTGTCATGTTGAAAGAGGTCGAACCCAAAAGAATGAATGCAGGACATGAACTGGTGTAACTTGTCAGAAAGGAGGCACACACAGTGTTCACCTGTCAGAGACATTTGTAGATGTACCAGGGGTCCCATGGAATGGCAGATAAACAAACCCTGAACCACCAGCCTATGTGTTTTATACTTATTTATATACTTAATTCATCATTGAACATTTTATGAAGTATTTCTGTCAGTCGGTTGGAAGCACAATTAACTCTTGTCACTCTTGACTCTAATTATCTGTAAATAATTACAGCTTATAAGTTGCACATAATAACCATCTGTGTTGATCCATAAACAAAGATTCATTGTTTTTTGTCTCTATGGTTTCGCTCCTTAGTCATTTGTGCACCTGTATGTGTATTTGTATGGATAAACAGGCACAATCAAGTGAACTGACAGTTAAATATGCTATAAGCCGTGCCTCTTATTTGGTGTCATGTTAAATCATGTCACATGATTTAATGTCCATTTTTACGGAAGACGTTGGCTAAGGAGTGGTGCATTTTTTCCTAGGTTCAGACATGATCAAAATAAGTCATTAATACTCTTATCTCGGTCACCCTCGTGAAAAAGTCATAAATATTTCTCAAAAACCTTAACAGTAATGCTGTAAGCAGTCGCCTTATGGCCTAATGGATGGTCCGGCTCTGGGTGTTACAAAGCCTGTGTTTGATTGTGATTGTGGTCTTATTAATAAACTGGACTGACCATTGTGTTTCTGATTCTCGCTTTGCAGAGTGCAGGCTCGGAAATAGCAGACAGGTCAGTTCTCAGATTTACATCTAAAACGATGCAAAGTATAAAACGGATGGTGTTCGAGAAGCGATGTTAATATCGTGTGTTTGTGTTTGTGTCAGGATTGAAGTGGCAGAAGGTGTTGGCGAGCCCAAAGACTCAGAGCACCTGAATCTGAACAGGGACTGCAGCGATAGTAAACTCATGTTGGGCATGTGGGCTAGTGCGCTGCTGCTAGGACGGACAGGTGAGTCCACACGACACAGCACAACATGAATAACATTTTTGTAGCCCAGTAGGTTAGGACTCTGGGTTGCTGATCAGGAGGTCAGGGATTTGAGCTTCGACATCAGGCTGCCACTATTAGACCCTTGAGCAAGGGTTGAATTCAGGCACTGTGACATACAATTGTGTCATCAGAGCATTTGCAAAAAGTAAAAAGTTGTATATTCCTTTCATAGAAAATGAGGTGACATTTGATGTATTGTGGAACACCAAAACAACTTATAAAGGCTGAGAAGACCGAAATAACACAACCATAAGCAAAGGCAAAGAAAAATACACACAAAAGTCATAAGAAGTTAATCGGTTCATTGTATATTATGTCAGTACAACAGCATATCACTCAGCCCACCACAGACATAATATTGATTATCCTTTTTAAAACACAAACGTTGCTTTAATCAGAAATAAGTGGGTAATTTTTTTCTTTGAATGAATTGAAAAACTGGACCCTATATTTTCCCAAAATTATCGAAAGAGCCACTTTTTCCCAATCAGATAAAATAAATGATGTCCCTTATCCAGTGGGTATAAAACAGAGATCCTTGTCACTTCCACTTTGGTCAGTATTAATTCTCTAACCAATAGTATTACAAAGGCTAAGCCATCTTTTTTGAAGAAAAAGCAATAAAGGGAAGACCACAGACAATTCCCTGACAGCATCTCATCCTACGTTTCACCAGTTATCTCTGATAGGGCAATAAATAAATATAATTTTATCATGCAAGGATGGGCCAGAACCAGCCAGAACATGTGTATAAGGTTTGCAGGCTTGTGACACACCATCATAAACCTTAAAACTGAACCTAAACCAACATGCTGTACATTGAACAAACCCATGTCTTCCACAAATCTCTGCCCAACTTTGTCTGGTATTACCTCTCCCAGATTCTCCTTTTAATGGATTTTTATAGTGTTTAAGGAATTTCTTAATGACTCTCTTAATCTGCTTGTATATATACAAAACTGAGCCTTTCAGAGTCAGAACTGGTGTTTGGAAGTCACCAATCATTAAGTTCGAATTAATGCAGTTAATGGCGAAGCTATGGATATGTAAATATCTGACAAGCCAGATCTGAGAAAGACCTACTGACCTGTGCCAAAATACACTTCTAGTGTATGTACGATTAACACTCACAGCACACATTCTACACCTCCAGCATAATTCAGTTTCACTGTTTTAATGCTTACCAGTAGGTGGCACCTTTTAACTGTTTAGTTTCAATCAGTTTATTGTACTCATACTACCTTAGCTGGGAATTATCCAGCTCCCAGATTCTTAATTCTCTGAAGAAGAATAAAGTTAATGTTTTGGAATGGCCAAATCAAAGTCTGGGACTTAATCCAGTCGGAATATTGTGGACCTGAAGCGAGCAGTTAATGTGAAGAAACCCACCAACATCCCAGAGTTGACGCTGTTCTGTACGTAGGAATGGACTAAAATGGACTAGGAATGGACTAATAACAGGGGGTCACACCAGATACTTGAAGCAAGGGTTCACATACTTTTGCCACTCACAAATATGTAACATTGGATCATTTTCCTCAATAAATAATTGACCAGGTTCTCTTTATCTGCTTTTAGAACTTGTGTAAAAAACCTGATGATGTATTTTAGGTCATATTTATGCAGAAATATAAAACATTCTAAAAGGTTCACAAACGTCCAAGCACCACTGTATATATTTCAGTCCATGTCACTGATGTCCATAATAGGTCGACAGCAGGTACATGTGAAAAAAGCAGTGGGTGTAATGAATGCAGATGAGTCCGATATTTACTCTAGCCTGCAATAAAAACAGACTTAAGTGCACCTTGTAGAAAGTGTACCACGCCACAGTCCTGGCCATTCTGACGATTTATATGAAGAATCATTTATCTGAAGCTCTTAACTTGGGTCTGTTTTCTCTGCTCCGTTTCTAGCTACAGCTCGGATGTACTTTGACGAGCGCACCGTCAGCCATCTCCTTCAGCTGTCCTCTGACCAGCTTAGCCTGACCTACCGGCCGAAACGCCAGAAGAAGCCTCTTCCATATGACCCTGGCCGTTTTGACAACTGGCCCAATGCCCTCTGCCTGGACCCCATCAGTTCGGGCACGCACACCTGGGTGATGTACGTGGGGGAAAGTGCTGCCTTTAAAGTGGGTGTCTGCTACCGCAGCATGGAGCGCAAAGGCTCGACCAATGAATCTCGTCTAGGCTTCAACGCCAAATCCTGGGTGCTCTCGCACTATGAAGGAAGCTTTGCCTACTGCCACAACGGGCAGATCACCAATGTGGCCATAGTGAAACGTCCCACGAGAGTGGGAGTGCTGCTAGACTGGACCACGCAAACACTGCTGTTCTATGATCCAGACTCGAATTGTGTGCTGCATGCTGTAAGACAGACTTTTACTGAGCCACTGGTGCCTGCCTGTGCCGTGGCCGATCAGCGAGTGTCTATTGTGCACTAGTAATGAATACATGCTTCATGTTTACTGATTCCATGAATGAACGCTTGAGGTGTCCTGGTTGTCGCAAGTATTTAAAAGTATTTAATGGATGAGATTTGAACACGACAGTACACTGAAGTACCAGAAAAACTGGTACACCAGTCTAATACTTGGTAGGTCCGCCAAGGGGTATGGACTCTGTGAGCTTGAGGAAATATTCTGTAGGCAATGATCCCTATACTTCCTGAAGAACGGTCTACAATTGTATTCTGAGGTGAAGGATTTCTGTGTTCCGCAGACCACTACATGGCATCCCAGATGTGTTCGATAACGTTGGGATCTGGAGACAGATGGGAATGACAAAGATAAGTCTTTTTCTAGCCCTCTAGATGCATGTGGTGGCACATCGTCCTGCTGAAAGAGATGAAACCCATCAGAATGAAGCACAAGAACGCTTGTAACTCATCAGAAAGGACGGACACATAGTGTTAACCTGTCAGAGGTTTGTAAATGTACCGGGGTCCTATGGATCACCAACTGAACAAACCTCATAGCATTATGGAGCCACCACAAGTATCTACCAGTTTTCTGGTGCTTCAGTGTAAATTTGTAGCAGTAGTACATAGAAATAGAAATATACCCGAACAGACTGGCTGGAATAAAATCAAAAAAAAGGATTTGTTCTAACTTTTAAAGGTAGTCGAACGTCTACAAAATTTTACATACATACTAATGAAGTGTGTACTAGTATAGTAGTAGAACTAGTGTGATGTATTGTAGCTGAAATATTTAATTATAATAATTTAAAAAAATCTGTATTGTTACAGATTTGATTAAATAGTAGTTCTCAATCATGATTATGTAAATATAAAAACGTGTGAAATAATTAAAGTTTATCAATTTTGAGACACCAAAATGAAGTGGTACGACATTTTCGATGGATGTAATTTATGTTTGAATGATTTTGAACCTGAAGCTCGTCAGAAAGTGTCAAAATCACCATTTGTTTTCTATTTATTACCTTATTTGAATGTAGACAAGTAATGATTGTAGTCTTGTGTATTGTTTTACCAAGCATACCTGAACTGATTGTTTTATTTGCTAAGCTTTATGGTGGTTTTCTGACATTTTTATATGATACTGTATATATCTCAAGATTTATTTTTTATTGCATTAACATTGCACATTATTACAAGGCAAGATTTAAAAAGCATGCATTGGATTACTTGTGTATCAAAAATATTTCTGTCAAATACTTTATAAATGAAGAAAATTGAAATATCAGATTCTGAGTTTAAAATAAAGTCATATAAACTTATAAGAGGTGATTGTGTAACAACATTAAAGACATTTTCATTCCATGCCTCATGTGATTGTCATCAATGCCCTGCAGATAATTTTTTTTTTAAAGTATGGTTGCTGGAAGGTGCAAAAGACTGCATAAATACAGTAATATCCTGTAGGCAATAAAATCTGGTGTGAATGGAAATCCCCAAACTCAGATGAGTGTTCCTCTACGTTTACATTTATGGCATTTTGCAGATGCTCTTATGCAGAGCGACTTACAGGGTTACTGGTATTACAGGAGGCCAATGTAGTGCTAGGAGTCTTGCCCAAGAACCCTTATTGGTGTAGCACAGACTGGCTGCCCAGACCCGGAATCGAACCCAGGTCTCTCACATGGGAGCTCATGATGTTACCACTGTACCCCACCAACCTCTAACGTGTGTGGTTGTGCATTGTCCTGTTGGAAGAAGTCAAATCTGTCAGAATGAATGCAGGACATGAACTCTGATGAGCTACACCTGCTACAGATGAGGCACCAGGAGATACCAGCAACCCTGAGTCCTGATTCTGATGAGCTACA
>JAOVVF010000030.1:4429825-4442570 GCA_028565595.1 Duopalatinus emarginatus | reverse complement strand
CTAATAAAATTGGATCATCCCAACCTGGGACGACTATTTAACAAAAAAGCAAAGTGTAGTCAAACCGAATCCTGACTGTCTTTACTTTATTACTGTTTACTGCTCATTGTGGGGTTTTTCTTTCAAATAATAAAAACCTCATCACAACATTTTTTCACATGTGCCTAAGACTTTTACACTGTACTGTATGTAGAGATGAGTATACAAACAGTTAATGCAATTTTCTCAGACCAAACCTATTACATCACTTGGGAAAAGTTTGGAAAGTTGCCTTTTGGTCTGGAAATGTTTGTTTGCATTTGACTTAAACTCTTGTTCAGTAATTTCCGAAACATGCCCGCAAAGTTCCTTAACATCCTGATAAATCATTATGAGAAGTCATGTTTACACAGTTGTACTTCAGGGTTCATCTCAAAACCTGGAGAGCCGCCTTGCTGACACAGTCTTACTAGTCAGCTGCCTAAGTGGAAAGGATTCTGCCTGACATTACACTTCAGAAGGCAGATTATTAAGACACTTTATTTTAACAATGACTCGCTTACTAAGCTAACAGAGTTAGCATCAGGCCATTTAACCCAATGGAATGAGGTGACACAAACTGCAAAACATTTCAAATTAGATTAAAAAAAAAAGAAATACAAAATAAAATGTAATGATAAATATATACAGTTGAAAATAACTCCGCTAGCCATATAAGAATTTTTTGTGAGTACTGAACACTGTGATTGTGATAGCACTTGTAGCTCCCTCAATATATTTGGCCAGAATAAAGTATCCCAGTAGGAGGCATTTTGAGGCATTAAGAATAGTGACAGGCTTCTTCTCAGGAGTGTGTAGGATAAGATAAAAGGCTGTCCAGGTAGAGAGGCGACTAGGTTTATGGACAGACCCTTGGTTTCACAGTGTACACTATGGCTAGTTAGCATGGGATGGTTTAGCTCTACTTGAACTTTTTAAATTAGAAATTTCAGGGCAGAAATTTGTGTACACAAATTGTGGAGACAAAATGGTGCTGATCACTAAAATCTTATTCAAGTCCACCTATTTAACCATGAGAGATTTTTTGGTTAGAAAATTTGTAACTGTTTAATTATCTCAGAGTGAGTAAGCAGGAAATGCCTAGAATTTACAAGGAATGGCGCCCATCACATCCTGTCTGAACAGGAAATGTGTAAATTCATTGTGCAATTGCAAACGCTGATAATCAGTTAAACAAAACTTCCTGCAATTATTCAGACATAAAATAACGCTATGGGCTCATCTGGCTTTCATCCAAAATTCCAACACGGATTGCAACACACTGTATTTAATCAATTACAATCATTCACAAGTTCTTTCTACACACACTCCATCAGTTATACCCAAATCACTGAAAGTTCATTCATAATGAGATTTTTTTCTTTTGTACAAAAATTGTTGCTTTATTAGAACATAGACCAACAGAAACCATAGTCATCCACTTAAATCTTATTTCTCAGTAAGATAAACACTCTATAAAAACCTCACTGAGGTAATTTCACACATTTACATCCATCATTGCTACATGGATCTCCTTAAACAGTAAAAGTTATACAGCAAAAAATAAATAAAAGTCCGCTAGGCTTATGATGCTACTTTCTTGCTATTTGCAGACAAGACGATCGGAGGCGGCTCGATGTTCAGCTCCTTTCTAAGGTCCTTCAGGTTCTGGTCCCAGCGGCGCTCGTAGAAAACGTTCAACATGCAACGTGCGCGACTGCCGCTCCGAACAGCCCACGGCCCGAGAGACGTCGCCAGCTTCTGCATACGTCTGAAATTAAGGTCAGTGTTAATATTATTTGTTTATTTACATGTATGGATGATGTCTACACTCAACTGAGTTCAATTCAGTGTTATTTGTATTGTGCTTTTAACAATGGAAAGCAGCCTTACAGAAATGTTAAATCCGGATTTCAATCAAAATATCAATTTTATCCCTAATGAGGAAGCCAAAGGTGACAATGGCAAGGTAAAACATTACAAAAAGAAAAAAAACATAAGAGGAACGAGACTCAAAAGGGAACTCACCCTCATTTGGTTGACATGGGTAGTATAAAAAAGTTCAAATGTACAACCATAAAATTCATTACAGTTTTAACATTTAGTCTGAATTTTGTCAACTGGACACTAATGGACACTTTATATGTGGAGAGTAAAACTGTTCAATCCCAGTTTTTCAGCTTTCTACACTGCTCAGCTATACAGGAATATACGTATACTGTACATATCCTGAACTTGGGCTTTACTAGTCAATACGACGCTGGCAGCAAACTAAACATTCATGTCTCTAACCAAACATATATGCAGTGCTTGAGTGTGATTTACCTCCCATACATTTGATTGATTTACATCCCATTAGAAAATAAAAATACTGATTAAAATATATTGCAGCTTGATGAGGTAATCACCTGAAATTTGATTATTTCTCAGTAACATTATGTCATGATGTCTTCATTCCAATTACACCCCAGCAATCTGGCAACATTTACGTTCTTATAATGACACGTATATAAATGACACGTTGTACTCTTTATATTGACATTTACTGCTGGGAAATGTACAAGAGATAAGCTAGTTCCTATTATCACAGATGTTATAAAAAGCTTTTATTCACCAGTCTGTTTATTAGATTAGATTAGTCATTGTGCAGAGTACGGATACAGAGCCAATGTAAAGCAGTAAGCGTCTGACTGGTCAGAACAGACGAGATAGCAACGCCACCGATGCATGTCATATGAAGCCATAGATAATAATGAAAGCTTCATAATGGTATGGAGTTTGTTTAGCTAGCATTCCTTTGAGCCCTCTGACGAGTTAGATCTGTACATGACCTGCATTCAGTTTTGATGGGTTTGGCCTCTTCTAGCAAGACAATACTTAGAGGAACACTCATCAGAGTCTGAGGGTTTGCCGATCATGTCACCAGATCTCAGAATTGTGGACTATGCAGAAAGCATGGTGTTCATTGTCTACAGAATGTTACGCAAGATTGTGGAGTCCATGCTTTGTCGTATTTCTGCCTTGTTTCGGTACCTAATACCTACCAAGTATTAGACTGGTGTACCAGTTGTTCTGGCACTTTCATGTATACAGTAGGTTCAGTAACTGTCTGAGATTTATGTATGAATAAGTACAGTACAGTACAGTACAGACATCTACAGTACTGTAGACATAAATAGTACAGTAGTGGGACTGTGCAAATATGCAAAACTACAGGAAATAATAATCCAGTAATGGAGCAATGAGAAAGAAGTTCCTCCTAATCCTGCAGGTCTGGAACTATAGCTTCCTGTAATGCTTATCTGATAGGAGGTTGAAAAGGCATTGGTTAGGATGAGAAACGTCATTGATGATTGATTAGCACACTGCCCGGGCAGCACTTATAATAAATGCTTTCATTGGTGAGTAACTGGGTATAAATGACGCATTGGGCATTTTTCACCACCCACTGCAGTGCTTTGTGATCAGACGTGGAGCAGTTGCTGTACCACACTAAGATTCGTAAGTATGCTCTCAATGTTACTGTTATAATAGCCGACCAGTATGGCAGGACTCAAGTGAGCTTAAGGCTCTGTAGAAAGTAAAGACACTGTTGTGCCTTTTTAAATATGATCACTATGAGATGTTTAGGAACCAGGAGAGATCATCAGACTAAACTCTCTAAAAGTCTATGATGATATTCTTGGTTTTCTTGCTCAGGTGCTGCACCTCATCCCTGTACCCTGTCTTATCAGATCAGACCTATCATTGACCTGATTTTGAGTTACAACCAAAAATAGGGTAAACAGGGAATACAGGAGAGGGCTTAGCATACAGCCCTGTGGTACACCAATGTTCAGGTTGATAGAAGATGAGTGGAGATTGTCTAAATTAGCAGACTGGGGGTCAGGAAGTCTAGAATCCAAATACAAAGAGGTGTGCTGATAGCAACTGGCTATGCTTGTTGATCAGCTTGAACAGGGAGCATTATTTCTTTTGATGTTAATAATATGATTGTTGAATACATTTATGTTAAATAAACTTCTTACAGTAACCTTTACCACCTCAAAGACAATTACCTTTTTTTACACAATTACAACACATTTTTAAAATCCTTAAGTTACTGTGGACCTTTTGCTGTACATGTCCCTGTGAGTGATCTGTTACTTTAAAAATTATCAAAATGAGCACATTGAAAACTGTAATTTGAATAATGACCCTATAGTCAGAGCTGGGGTTTTAGAAACAAAGACATGTACTGTCTTAGTAGACACAAATGTGCTCTATATTGGTCTTAACATTTCCTGTTGGGTTTCACCTGTCCTAGTTCGAATAGACAATTCATTTTTCCAGACGCATGAAATGTAACCTATTTTAACAATGAATGCTGCTAGTGTCAAAATTATCACAGGGGAAGTCTAGTCTTGACTAAACACTGAAACTTCCAGAGGAAGAACAGCAATAACGTACTGATACGTCTCCTCTTCACCATTTACAGTAAGCTTAATTTCCTCATATTTAAACCAGTGCAGTTCATGTCCTACTTATAGCAGAGAAAATTAGTTGAATTATGTAATTATTATTTGAAAAGTCACTTTCTATATTTAGTTATTTTATTAAGTACTTTTTATTTAGTTTAAGGCTCGTGTTCAAGGCCTACTTAGACTTGGGTGATATAACAGTGCTTTGTCACAGAATTCTCAAATCTGATTGGACAGGAGACTGTGTATTAGTTTTGGACAACACCACAGCTCAGAGGACGGCGCAGAGGCGCCACAGGTAGTGGGTGTGTCACACAGCTCCAGGGACCTGTTGTTGTGGGTTTGATACTCGCTCTGGGAGACTTTTGGTGTTTTCCTCCTGTCCTCATGGGTTTTCTTTGGGAGCTCTGGTTTCCATGGTACACACATGGTAGGTGAACTGGATACGCTAAATTGCCCCTAGGTGTGAATGTGAGTGTGAGTCAATGGGTGTGTGTGTATGTGGTACCCTGAGATGTATTGCCACAGTCAGTCAGTATTCCTGCCTTCTAGCCGGTGATTCCAGGTGGGCTCTGGGCAAACCATGACCCTGGTGGACTATGCTGATAAGAAAATGACTGACGACAGGTCACAGTATTTCCACCAGTAGCATGTATAAGAGTTCATATTAATGCGCTCATTCGAATATGTTATTGTTTCTATAGTAACAGCTGATACACAGGGTCAGTATGGTTGATGCTCCATAAAACACTTTTCCTGCTCAAGACATACAATTTGTAGACAGTGCATCAGTGCATCAGTTCCCGAAAGCTTGAGTCAACACATAACAACATTTGACTTCGTTTCCCAGAATCCCTGGCAGCCATCCAATATGACTGCTCTCAGTAATACACTTCTTGATCAGAGCTATTCAGAGTCACTAAAGAAAATGAGAAAAGAGAAAGCAAAAGATACAGAGACAAAAAGGCTGGCGATTGAATAACTGAGAACAGGAACTAACTTGCATCTCGAACATTCCACACTAAGATCCAGATGTTCAGTTTCATAATTATTTGATCGTAAGACTTTATGAGTTATCAGTCAAAAACATCTGTTTGTCTCAGTAATAAAATGAATGAATTTGCCCAGGTGTTCACCAAATTTCACCCGTCCCCTGCTGCCGTCACATGTTCTCAGGGTTTTTGGGACTTTTGGTGTTTACACTTTTGCATACTGTTTACTTGATTGTGTTGGTTTTGTGGTTTTGACTGCAATGAGTACAAGGGTTTTATGAGGCTCACCTTCTTGATAGGCGGAGTGGACCAAGGACAGCTCCCATAATGCACATGGGCAAACCTGTCTGAGCAGCTTCGAACCATTTAACAGCTACTTCACCTACAACACAACAGGATTTCTATAAGGCTCCTTTAATATACAAAATCAAACATGCACTTAGTCTCTCATTTATACTGAATATATGATCTGCATGACTGGCACTGTGGTTATCTTAGACTTGGTTCTCCATAGGGTCTACGTGTAATGCATTTAGAAGCACATTTGTGCCTACTTGAATTTACTTAGCACAAACAATTACAAGAACCATCCGAAGCCTGGCCCACTCACCGAGCATATTAGTAGGCATTCCTAGTACTGTATGTATTAAGTCATGCACTTCTCTGTAGCGCTGCATGACATAAGCCAGCTCCTCGTCATCAACAAATTTAACATCTGCACGTGTTTCTGGTGTGACATTCTGCAAAAGAAGTATGAAATGTGTTAGAGAATGACAAACGGATCCAAAAGACATAAAAAAAATGTCAACACCATAGCATTAGCTCACTTACATTGTCTTCCAGAAAGCGTAGATATTCCCTCCCTAGGGAGCCATCTGGAAGTGCTGACATCCTGGAGAGGTCCAGAGTGGACAGGCGTATCCTTGGACGCTCTCTGAGGACATTATAACCAATGATAGGATGATAAATAAAGAACCAGTGCCAATTATAATAGAAATGTGTGTAATATTGTGGGCAATACTTAAAATTCTAAGTTGTTTGCAGGAAATGAACCAAAGTGAACCAAAAATTCATGCTGGATTTGCAAGAGTTTCTCAAAACACTGATTATTTGCCTGTAAAATTACCGGGTGTTACAGCTGATTTTCATTCGGTGCAAAACTCCAAAAAAGGCAACGTTCACAGACCAGAAAGCAAATGGCCAAAATTAGAAGAATTTCTCTACACCAGAGGTCAAAGAAAGTCTATACATCTACAATCATATCTACAAGAATCATAAAATAGTATTTAGCAGTGTATCCAGCACCTTAAAAGGCCAAAATGTTAAGAAATGATACTGGGGAGGCCAAGCCATGAGCTGTAGCTTTTAAACTTAAACAGACCGGAGGGAAAAATAATATTAATAATAAAATATTCATTGCATCCTAAAGGCATCATGTGATAACTCTTCCAGTAACAACAGTTCTGCCATTGGCACCACCCTGTTTTATCTGCAGATACCAGCCTCACTGACTCCACCTCCCAAAACGGCTCTGACCTGTCAAAGGAGCTCAAAGTCACTCAAATTCCTACATTTGCCTATTTTTCCTGTTTCCAACACTTCAACATTGAGAGCTGACTATTCTCTTGCTGCATAATAACCTGATCTGAGTCCTTTTGACAAAGACCAAATTGTGATCTCTAGACGACAGCAGGCTTTGTGGGTTGCTCCTGGTATGCTATTCAAAGTGGTCCAAAGAACGACAACTGGTGAACCAACAACAATCATAGGCTCTCAAGCTTCAAGGTCCGATTCTACAGTAGATTTACAGAAGGATCTCATCCTGGGCCATCATGCCTCAATAGGGGAGAAGCATTACTGTTACTGTTATGGCTGTAATATGTACATAAATTGCAGTCAGTTAAAAAAAGAGGGTATTGAACACATTCGTACATGAGAATGCTGTGACCTTCAGGATCCTTTGTCATTCTGTGCCTTAGTTTTGACAAAGCGAAGTGCCCTGTAGTCTCCCCGAGGACTGCCACCATATCTGTTTGAATGAAAGAATCAGCAGCAAGTTTCATTATTCATATGCACAAAGTTGATTCATGTGGATTTGATCATTCATTATCAATGTTTTTTTCTGAAACTCCTTGTGTCATAATGATACCATTTTATTGTGTTTCACTTTCACACATATTTATATAAGGGGGTCTTAGGATGGAATGACTTATTTGCTTCACTTAAAGCAATGACTGTGGGTAAAGTTCCACAAGCTTCAAAGTTGTAATGCATGGCTTAAAGACCACTTTTGGACCTCTTTTGGAGGTGTCTTGGCTGATGTCTTGCTTCAGTATTTTTTTTAATAATCTTTCTTGTTCATGATGCCATCTATCTGGTCGATTTTCCATTAAGCACCTAACACGATGCTGCCACCACCATGCTTTACAGGTGGGATGTTCTTTCTTGGAATAGAAGCCTCGCGCTTTTTTCTTTTTGTATACACCAGAGAATGTTCCTCTGTTAGGACTCTCAGCCAAAAACTGTAGTTCACGGTAGCAAAACAAAAAGGCCACTGTGAGCGTTTTAGCCGTTTTCCCATGCTGAATATCTAATCATGGTCACCAGTGCTGGTTTTCCACCTCTGTGCACCTACCTATATAAATTCTATGCGTTTGTTCTGTGCAAAGTATTAGAATTTCTGCACAAACCTGCACCAAGCCTTGTTTTGTTCGGTGTTGTTGCTAATTTTGCCTCGTTTGATCTCCTGTCTCATCCCTGATAGTCCGTTTGTCCATTACCTGACCCTTCTGCCTGTTTTTGACTTTGACATTGGATCTGGACTTTGACTTGTTTGGCTTGTGTTTCTTTTAAATAAAACACCTGCGTTTGTGTCCACCCACATCTCGGGAAGTGTCCATTGTCCAGAAGGCAAGGTTTTTGTTTGATTGTTAACGTCTGAATTCTTTTGTCTGGCTATTTTTATGCCAGTCTTGGACTACAGATGATGTGGGAGTAATTTTTTTGACCTGATGACTCTTTGACCAGATCCCCAGTCAAGCCTTTTATATCAAGTTTGTCCCCCTATCAGAGTTCATTTGGACTTTCTTCCTGTGTGGTTCAAAGATTTTTGGATTTTATTTGTATAAATGCTTGTGGTACCTTCAGTTGTTTGGAAATTGCTCAACAGTTGCTTAGTTGTGTCAACTAGGCCACCTGAAGTCATTCAGTAATTCATTCCAATTCATTACTGGAATCATGATAAAGACATTCAACTGATAGATTTCAATTTTTTAAACGGCTAGTGTTCAGATGTAATGAACTAAAGCTGAAAGAATAACCTCAGATAACACCCAGCTTGGGTGTATGTTAACTGACTTCAACTGTATTTCAGGTTATAATGGGATGATTTGTGGTTACTATTATCTTCACAATGTCACTCCTTTAAGAAAACAATTCTAAACTGAAAGTCAACTCTATGATCTACTAGCATTCTGAATATGAAAATGAATAATGAATTAAATTACTGATCATTTTATATTAACATTAATAGCTTGTGTAGTAATGCTTTGGGAGTAAACACATTGGAATGAATGTATAATTGTATGCAATTTTATACACTGAGTATTATATTATATTTTTTTCCATACAAAACTACTCGTTTCAGTTATTGGCACCCCCACAAATGCCTGTGGATCTGTCAAACAGTCTTCTTTCTCAGACTTTCTTAGACTGAATGTCCCTAATTGTGATAAACAGCATTCTCAAATACTCTAAGGACTTTTAAAGCATGATTTTCCCAAGGGTGATGACTGATAAAAGAAAAAAATGTAAATTTACATGCAAAGCCTGATCTTCTGGAGAGCAGGGTGACTTTCCCATAATCTTTAGGGCTGTGTATAGCTTTGTTACTGTTCAGAAAGAATCTATAATACCATTAGAAACCATATGAAAACAGAAAAGAAAGAAGTTTCCCCACACATTTCACTGGAAAGTTTGCACTATTCTGTGTAATTATCACCGCATAACCCTGTAACCCACTAGATTTCGTTTTAGGTTATCTTAGGTTTTGGTACACTGCATTTCCACACCCACAAAGCCTCATGAGATTTATTAACATTATTAAAGTCGGCAGTTTGACTGAAAAGACTACACCTAGGCGTAGCATCGCTGATCTGTAGCCTTACCATGTCTATAGGGATTTTGCAGAGCAGCGACTCCTGACCCCACAGCCAGCATAGCTTTCTGAACGGGGTTCGTATGAATATGACCGGGATATAACCGGTCATAGAGCACTGAATCCGTGAACGAGTGTTGCCTCCTGATGAACACTGCAACTTACAAGAAAATTCAGGTCAAAACCAACACATTAGAATACTTAACCCACTATAGTTGAGTACTTACAAACCAATACTCCTGTTTACACTGATGGGTCATTTAAACCAGTTCAAGCTTGTGTTTACACTGAACAAAACAACTTTATCTATTTTAGATCAGTGAATAGCTGGCAGATTAATACTAAGAAATAAGTACACTTTTATACATATATATAATTAAAAACAGTCCATTTAAAATGGAAAATGACTTACATATGATGACTCAAGTATTGGGAAGTGTGATATCATAATGACTAGTGTCTATCTATTCTAGTCTGTGAACACTCATCACATTTCTTTAATTCAAATTAAAACCAACTCATATGATGGAGGTTGAACAGAATTCCCCATTGACATACAGAAAAATAAATAAGTGGTGACAGATCTCATGACCCGTCGATACCTAATGACCGTGGGATGTGAAATATGACAAACATGTTTGTTTTGTGCTTAAACTTTTTTGAACTTTGTTACACAATCATAGATGCCCTATAGTCATGCTATGTTGTATATAATACATGTTTTAGAGTGTTTTTGTATCATATACAGCAGTGTGTAAAAGTCTTAGGCAACCTATATTGTGTTTAGTACTCATTTTGTTATAGACATGATTCATTTATTTTATGAATTCTGTTCTGAGTCAGAACAAAAACATTTTATATTTCTGAAGATTATAAACAACAACAACAACAACAACAACAACAATAATCATATTACAGATGTTTGTATGTCACTAAAGAAAGCAACTTATTAAATGAGATAAAAAAAAGTAATGACAGAAGAAGTAAGTGTGACAGTCAGTTCATTACAGAATCTCTAAAACACTCAATAAAACTGATCATCTAATTCCATAATAAAACTGGATCATCCTAACCTAGGATGACTATACAAAAAAAAAAAAAAAAAAAAAGCAAAGGGTAGTCCCACACCTAAACTTTCTTTACTTTATTACTGATCATTGTGGGGGTTTTCTTACATACAGTAAAAACTTTACAACATTTCTTTACAGCAATTCTGTGCTTGTGCTGGGGACTTTTATACACTGTATATTGCACTATGAAGGTGACTGGAACCAACAGGATTTCATAATAAAGGTATAGTTTAAAATGTGTATATTTAACGCTGTATTATTATTTACATTTGCAGTATTGCAACGATAAATGCTGTAATATTTTTACAAATAATATCTACTCTGTTTGAAATGTTTACAGAATAATTTTATAGTTTTATTGGAGAACAGAGCATATATAGAGTTAACCTACAAAATAAAAGCACCACTATAAACACAGGTTTCTAAAGAAAATGTCCTGTAGTTAAAATATTTTTATTATAAAATTATAAAATATTTTTTTTGTATATTAAAACCAGTCTACAGGTTGCAGAAATACCAATACTGAAGTCTGACCTGTATCTGTTCCCCTTTGTACTGATCTTGTCAGGGAACAGACTTTGAGCTGCCATTAAAATGAAACCGATAACGCTAGAAATAAAAGTTTCAAATACGTGTACGCAATATTAACGTTATGACATCGCTCTAAACTTGATTATTCAGGCTACAAAGTCACAGAGTCAATACTGGTGAAGCCACTAGAGCTGTGGTAGTTATATAGCTAACGCTAGCTTACGTCGCACTCACCCGCCCATCTCACAGGTTGAATAAAGAGGAGGTTCGATACCAGCAACATCTTCAACGGATATAAATCGTTGTACCGAAGGCGCCTGCTGCAGATCTGGGTGAGTTTTCCTGTGGTGCGCTTTGTAGCCGTATTTCTACCCCTTTTTCTCCCCCCTCTCCTCGACCGTGGACATGCAGCAATTTCACCTTCTTTCACTACTACGGCTGACTGAAGTCTGCGTCGCGCGCGTGCCCGTGCAGGAAGGGCGCTTAGCAACCTGCTAGCTAGTTTCCAAACCACTTTAATTGTCTGTGTTAGCTTGATTTTTAGTTTTTCCACACAGAATTACTGCGTTTTAATCATGCAATATAGTACTTTCTCACTGTCCCAGACACTAATGCTTGATGGGACCGTGTTTAAGCTTGTATTTTTGTACTTTTATGTCCAGTGTATTCGACTAAACATGTTGTTTTGATAACAATACCACAGATTATTAGCCTTGTTTACA
Source organism: Duopalatinus emarginatus (assembly GCA_028565595.1). Taxonomy (NCBI): domain Eukaryota; kingdom Metazoa; phylum Chordata; class Actinopteri; order Siluriformes; family Pimelodidae; genus Duopalatinus; species Duopalatinus emarginatus. The sequence continues at coordinate 4,430,621 of JAOVVF010000030.1, read as the reverse complement.
GTTGTTTTTGTTGTTTTTTCTGCATTGCTTGTTTTGGCTATGCAACAGAATATAATTTCCAGATCTTTTATAGTTTTATATGCATATATTTTGTGTCTGGAGGACATTACAGCTGGCTGAATGTCACTGCTCCTAACAAGGCCTACACTTTTATGCAACCTAGCTACTTTATACACATAGCTAACTACAGTTCATGTTATTCTGTAAAACTGCTTAATAAAATTGCTTGGATTAACCTGAGTTTACTCTCATCTGGTGAACTAGGTGCTAAATTGTAATAAGAAAACCCATGTTGAGCTGGTTAATACTACAGCATTGTGTTTTTCTATAATACAGGTTTACTTATTGAAAGCTGAAGTCCTTCCTGAGTGTTTTTATCTTAAAATCTAATTATAAAACATGCAACAGTAATCAAATACATCAGATCATACAGTACATGTTTCTGTGAAACAAGTTATACCAGTCTGTAATCTGAACTGGAAATGTTAGTTAGTTAACTAGGTAGGTTTTTTTAAACTTCATTATGCCTGCTTTCACACCTGGTTTGTTTTAATGTCAATTTTAAGAATATTGTACTAATTTTCTTTAGCTATTGGAAGTTCAAATTCTTTGCTCAGTCAGGAAAATATTTTTTTTTGTTGATCAGTGGTCATTGTGGTTGATCAGTATTTGTTGTTATTAATCAGTAATTGTTGTTGATAAATAATAGTTGTGGTTAATCAGTGATTGTTGTTGGTCAGTGATTGTTGTTGGTCAGTAATAGTTGTGGTTGATCAATAATAGTTGTTGGTCAGTG
>JAOVVF010000030.1:4380025-4382708 GCA_028565595.1 Duopalatinus emarginatus | reverse complement strand
ACATGTATGATCTGAATGATCAGTTATAAACTCACATGTATGATCTGAATGATCAGTTATAAACTCACATGTATGATCTGAATGATCAGTTATAAACTCACATGTATGATGTGAATGATCAGTTATAAACTCACATGTATGATCTGAATGATCAGTTATAAATTCACATGTATGATCTGAATGATCATGTAGACTCTGATACACAAACCTTGGCCTCATTAAGACCTAGGACTCAGTTCTACTAGCTGAATTTCCGTTTATTATAATGACCCGAATTTACAAAACACCCCACTAACTAACTTTAACATTATTCCCGTGTCTCTTATTAAGAAATATTTATATAAGACAGAAAAGTGGGCTTACTCTGAGTATCTGTAGCTCTTATCTTCAACTGTCCTGTCTCACACTGAGCGCTCGTGCAGCCGAGCTCGTACTTCTTAACGCTTATGATCCTACCGGCTGCCGTAGAACGTCATCAGAGCGCGACGGCGCATAGTAAACTAGTCACTCCGCTATACTGATAGCTCTACCTGTTCTGTTCCTTGTATCTCCTGTATCCGGGCTGACGCTGTTTATCGACAATGTAAACGTTTCCTAAGTCCAGGAGGTGCCGTATCATTAGGTAAGACTGTTTTATTGTTAACGTACTCGGTTTTGTTTGTTTTTTTTTCTGTTGCTATAGTTAGCTTAGCTGTCACTAAGTCAGCTAGCTTCGCACATCCACGGCTGTGCTAGCCCAGATGTTCAGTGCAGATGTTACAGGAATAAATTAAAAAACTAAGACACAGGATGAAAGAAGAGGGAATGTGTATTCCCTATATAATCAGGACAAAGTCATTCAGATCCTGTACACTTGCCCATTCTTCCTCCTTCCAACACCTCAACTTCAAGAACTGTCTGTTCACTTGCTGTCCAATACAGTATATATCACCCTTTAACAAGATGACCTGATCTCCTAATGACTTTAATGAAAGCCTGTGTTGGTGAGAACATCTCCAAACCAGCAGGTCTTACAGGGTGTGTCCTGGTGTACACTGGTTAATACCTGGCCCTTAAAAGGGCAACCGGTGAACAGGCAGTGACAGGGTCAGGATCCAGGACTCATTGATGTGCATGGGGTGTGAAGGCTAGACATCATGATCTGATCTTACCGACTGTCCACAGAAGAACCTGTCTTGTTGGATACCACAGAACACCTTCAGGCGTCTCATGGAGTCCATGTCTAGACAGATCAGAGCAGTGTTAATGTTATGGCTGATCACTGTATAATTTGCTCAGGTTACTGCTCTTGATCAAGTTAAAACCAGGCTTCAAGACGCTACACGTGGATCTTCTGTGGGATTGGTTTCCGACAGATTAGCCTGCACACCTTTAAAAACATCAGTGAGTCTTGTGAAGAAATGACCCTGTCTCTGGTTCACTGGTTGTTCTTCTTTGGACCACGGCTGGTAGATATTAACCACTGTATGCCTGGAAAAACACCCCACAAGACGATGTTTTAGATATAATCTGCCCCACTCGTCTAATCATCACAATTTGTTCCTGGTGGAAGTCACTCAGATACTTACATTTGCCCATTTTTCCTGCTTTCAATACATCAGCTTCAAGAACTGACTGTTTACTTGCTGCCTAATACATCCCACCTCTTTTAATTTTAAGATTAATTAAATAACTTACCCTAAAATGATACATTGATTCAGTCTGCCCTTTATCATTTCAGAATGCAAACGTCAAAATAATGACCCAGTCTTCATGACCTGCTGGCCTGACATCCCCTAAAGCAGTCCAAGTCCCATCACACCATGCTTTTCTCTCTGCGTGAGCTGGTTCAATGGCTCGGCTTTGCCACATTCGAGCTTCTGCTCCATCTTGCGGCGCTGCTCGTATTCAGCATCCTCGTGGCCCTCCGTGTGGACCTGCTGACCAACCTGAGCTGGTGGCTGGTGTTCGTGCCGCTGTTTGCCGCAGACGGCCTCAGCACCTACTTCACCGCCATCGTCTCCATCCGCCTGTACCAGGAAGGCGAGGAGCGGCTGGCCGTGCTGCGTCTGCTCTGGGTGCTCACCGTGCTCAGCCTCAAGCTGGTGTGTGAGGTGCTGCTTTGCCAGAAACTAGCGGCGCATGAGAAGACGCGTGACCCGCTCTACGGCCTCGTGGTCTCGCCTCTTTTCGTCCTCCTGCAGCTGCTCATGATCCGTGCATGCCGTGTTAATTAATATGAACATGACACAATATTGGCATTTTAACTGTTCGACTCCACCCAACTCGAATGAACATTTCTGAGCTGTTATTTGCTCATGTCTACATTATATACATCAGAGGGAGGTTTGGTTATGATTCAGGGCTGCAGCGTAAATGACATTCAGATGTTTTTTTGTTTTTTTTTATATGGTCTTGGCTGAAGTGTGTAAATGTTGTTGTTGTATTCATTAAAACAAAATCAGTCGTGTGTTGTTTTTTATTTATTCCTGATGTCCTAAATGCTGTATGACATTAGCTTTTATTTCTTTGTCTCAGAAAGATGTTGCTTCTGTTCTGCCTATGTCATGACAACACTTTGTTTGTATATATTGTAAATAAACCAACATACATACACGTCCATTTGCCTTATGCTTTCTTTTATAATCTTTGTATACTTTTCTATTAATTCAACCTCAGGTAAAAAAAAATTTTTTTTTTTTGT
>JAOVVF010000030.1:4372525-4377525 GCA_028565595.1 Duopalatinus emarginatus | reverse complement strand
TGCTCGAACGGAGGAAAGCGAAGGGCGGCGGGTCTGGGCCAGGTGTCGACTCGGTGTCTTCTCGGGTTAATGGCGAGCTAACGGGAAGCAGCAAGGATGATGTTACCGGAGCTAATTCTAACCGGACGTACACCATTACGCCTGCGGGAAAGCGTAGTGGGGCGACCGCCGCATCTCCGGACATGTCACCGGTGAAAACAAAAGACACTTGGTCGGCCATGGACACCAACGACAGACCGACATCAGCGGAGAACACACAAACGGAAAACGGTGTGCTCCAAGAGAGCCTGGGTCCCATTAAGGAGAACCCGTTCATTAAACTGGAGAAGGAGCGCTTAAAGCGACGGGAGCGAGAGAGCACCAGTCGTCCTCTGCAGCACATTTTAGAAATGTACGGCTCTGTACCCGGGATCAGGACCATCCGCGCCGAGAACATCATCATCATCGAGTCCGACCCAGACTACTTCCGTGCATCCGGAGCGCACCAGAACGGCACCGTTAGCGGATACAGCTCCCTCAGTGACCTGCTGGACCGCAGAGGTAGTCCGGTTACTGAGATCCACGCGAAGGAAGTGGTGATCTACGACACGGCGCTCAGTAAAAGCGAGGAGAACCTGAGCACGCTGGGTCGCGCAGGTTCTGAGCTCTCGGACCTGGCGCAGGCGCAGGGCACGGTGAGCCGCATGTTGCAGAAATTCGACAGGAAGTACGGCAAGTTGCACGTGAAGTCTCGCAGCTCGGAGAATCTCCTAGACTTAGACACGAGTCCAGTCCTGTCAGGTCACAGAGCCAGATTCCATCATACAGATGTGGTGCCAAAATGTGCGCCGTGCCCACAACCTGGCTCTCCTGTCCGCACCCCAGCATACTACAGCCAGTCAGTCTTCCATGCTAGCCAGTCTTCCGATAGGAAATATCACGAATCTCCTAATGGCTCTGAAAGTAGCAGCCCTGTTACTGGATCCCCTCAGTCTGTGTCCTCCTACAGACGTCGCTTTGAGGCCGTAGGTGGCCGCACTGTCACTGTCACTCCTAGAGAAGACAACGAGAGGAGCCAGTCCAAACCTGTTAGGGAAAGAGACTGGGACAGCAACGATGGGGTGTCCAAAGCCAAGGTGCCATGCTCTCCAGAGAGCCACTACGCCCGTGCCGAGTCCTTGGCACGCCCAACGTTGCCCATTATTTCACCCGGATTTGAGATCCGGCCTTCGCCGCGTCCGGATCTGTCTGCGCTGCCTGCCAGTGATGTCCAGGCTCGTGCCCTCGCCAACCTGCGCCTCCAGTCACGCAATTCCTTCACTGTCATCCCCAAGCGGAACGGGGTCCCGTCGGCACCTGGCAACACCGCGCCCTCCAGCCCCGTCCTGTCGCCTGCTTGCTCACACGTGGAGCCTTTAGTTCCCTCAGTGCCAACACCTGCCCTCTTACCCACTCCAGCTTCCCTGTCTCCAGAAAAAGTTGTCGTGACCTCCGTGCCACCTGTGCCAGACAAAACAGAACAGACGCACCCTGAAAAGCCCAGCTCTCCCACCTCACCCAGCGACCTCTCGACCACGTTGTCTGATTCCTTCGCAAAGTCAATATCACCCCCAGTTCACGAGCCGGCTCTCGAGAAGTTGCCCGTTACCAATATCGATGACATAGTGGTGGAGTCCTCGCCACCCTTCCCCAGCCCTATGGTGCAGAGGAGGAAAGGAAACACATTTACAGTTGTCCCAAAGCGCAGGACTGAGCCCCAGCCTAGCACTCCTGTTATCCAGGAGCCTGCCCAGGAGCCTGTCCAGGAGCCTGCTGCAGTGCCACAGGGGTCACCGTCTTCCACGGAGGCTCCTTATGCCCACTTAGGCACACTATTGAAAAAGCGTTACCCTGCAGCAGAGGATATCGAGGTGATCGGTGGATACCTGTCCCTCGGCCGATCCTGTTTGTCCAAGACTGGCTCCACAGGAAAGAAGGTAATTTATACAGACTACACACTTGAATCCAGCGGTTTTATTACTTATTTTATCCAACTTCATGTTAGTTGTAGATGGGCATTAGACTATGCAGTAAGTGTGTAAGCTCTACACATCAAGTAGATCACAATTCCACATGTCCACTCTATCACTTTTCGAACATCATGCCTGCTGGCGCTCTGCCGAGTAGTTACATATCATATCAGCTTAATTCTATAGACTGCTGCCTGACTGGGGTGTAGTATGATTTCTGGGTTAGCTAGAGGCTTGTTATTCTGACAGTCTCATCAGGCTCATCATTTACTTAAGGCTTGGTATTTAGAAACTTTGGCTTCATCTGTGTTTACTCAGAGGCTGAGCAATTTGTTTGTTCATGTTGTTTGTGTTTTGGTGCTAGTTAATGCTTTTTAAACCAGGTTGTCCAATCTCATTACTCAATGTTTACCAGCAACTATTAAACTTAAAAAAAAAAAAATCTTTTAAAACATGTTATTGATCTGTTTGATTCAGGCATTTGAAATAATAGTAATAATAATAAAAAAAAGAATAATAATAATAAAAATAAGAATGATAATTATTAATAGTATTAAGTAATAATAATGCAATTGATAACAATAATAATAATAATAATAATAATAATTAAAAAATAAAATCATAATTATGAATAATATTGAGTAATAATAATGCAATTGATAACAATAACAATAATAATAATAATTTACAAAATAAGAATGATAATTATTAATGATATTAAGTAATAATAATGCAGTTGATAACAATAACAATAATAATAATAAAAAATAAGAATGAGAATTATTAATAATATTAAGTAATAATAATGCAATTAATAATAACAATAATAATAATGAAAAAAAATAAGAATGATAATTATTAATAATATTCAACTGATATAATATGCAACTGATAATAATAACAACAATAATAATAATAATAATAATAATAATACTTATTATTATTTTTCTATGTTCAAATATAACCTTAAAAGTGATCTTTTCTTCCCTGCTAATAATCTTCTTTAAACCGCTCCACGTCTTGACACCTGCTCAATTTGTCCTGTATTATGCCTTTTTTTTTTTTCAGTGTGCCTCTGATGGCCTGTGTACTGTATATTCATGTTTGTATACTTACATTTGTAAGCGTCTAAGTTCTTGAGCACTGTATAGGTCATGTGGTTATCTTCAGTACTTCAGTACTTCAACATTGATTTAAGATTGACTGCTTTCTTTGTTACTTACTGTTATATGTAACTGATTAGGAATCGTTTTTGTTACTCCGTCTTAAATTTATTTGTCATTAATTGAAATTAAATTAAATTAATTTAATTGGCAAACCTGAAGATATTTTCAGCAATGCCATATTTTTCTCATCATCACAAGGAGAATTCTATAATACCAGTAATAATACATAACACAAGCACATAATAAACAGACTCGCAGTTAGGCAACATATTTAGATTACATTTTCATGCCAACTTAGAGCTTTAAATACCCCCAGAATTTCTCAGCTTGACTTGTCTAAAAAGCTAAATAAAACTAAAACTTTGTTTCGTACTAGTGTTACAGAGTAGAAATATATAGTTATAAAATGTAATACCTCTATAAGATGCATTTTCAATCATTTTAAAAACTCAGTTAAATTATTTGTTGCTATAGTTGCACCTACTTAACACTAATAATAACATGACACTTAAAGTCCTTAACCACCTGGATTAGTGTTAGATTAAGCCTGGAACGGAACTCCTCTGAGCGGTAGATTACGATTGAGGTGGTGAAGCAGTGATGTTAGAGCTGTGGTCATAAACAGGGATCAGAGACTTACTGCTGACTTCTCACTAGTCATCCTGGACCACATAGACCGCTGCAGTTTATTTGCTACTTGAAAAGAAATAAGGGTCTTGGTTAGAAGTCACGTGCTGAGAAGTGTTAACTCTCAAAAGTCTCACATGCAGATTCCTGGTGATTTTGCTCAGTTTTTATAGGATCACTCATTGTTTAAACTTCAGGATAAGTCTAATGTAGTCCTTGAACCTGGTTGTTGTTGAGTTACAAATAGGTAAATCCATGCTATTGGTTTAGACTTGTCACATTCAGCTTTCCATTTACATTTATGGCGTTTGGCAGACACTCTTATCCAGAGCGACTTACAAGGTGTCTTGCCCAAGGACCCTTATTGGGGTAGCACAGACTGGCTGCCCAGACTGGGAATCGAACCCAGGTCTCTCACGTGGGAGCCAATGATGTTACCGCTGTACCACACCAACCACTAGCCACTTGTCGATGCAGTTGTTTGTGGCAGGCAAAATTAGCTAATTAGCTAGCTACTAACACTGATTATGCAAAGTAACGATTTTGTACAAAGATTCAGTACAAAATTAAACCTTGAGGTTGGGATATGTGGCCATATTTGTTTTTGCTGTCACTGTGGATGCCACAGTTAGCAGTGGTTCTTCACGACCCCTTCATTATACTGGTTTTAATCCGTGTTATTGTACTTGTTGCTAAATCTCTTTGACTCCTTAGACAAAACCAGATTTGGATTTTATTTTAATTTAAGACCTGTAAATATTATCACTGTTCATAATCTTCGCTGCTAACACCAGCCTGCTAACTGACAAGCTTAACTGACCAGTTTCTGAGGAGACCTTTAGGTCATATTAACAGATGTTTACGGTTTTTACTTTTACTTTTTAGTTTGAACTATTCAGCTTGCTAAAATAAGCCAATCAGACAAAATTCTGACAGGATTTTATTTATAAATGGTCAGTCTTCGGTGGCGAACTAGCCCGGTGAGCTATCCTTTTTTTTCTCTTAATAACAGTGTTATTTTTAGCTAATTGGCTAACTTGAGGTGGATATCTCAGAAAACCTTTATCATAAATCTAATTATGATTAGGGTTGTCGAAGTTAACGCGATAATAGCGCATTAACACAATCTCAAATTATCGCGATAAAAAAATAGTGCCATTAACGCAAATTCTAATTTGGCCCTGCGATTCACCCGTAGTTCATGTTGAGGCTTGTCGCT
>JAOVVF010000030.1:4344050-4354168 GCA_028565595.1 Duopalatinus emarginatus | reverse complement strand
CATGTTGGGTTTCTTGTTGAATTGTCATGTTGTGTTTCTTGTTGGGTGGTCATGGTGAAGTGTCATGTTAGGTTGTCTTTGGATTGTCATGTTTCATGTTATTTTGTCATGTTGTGTTTGGATTGTCATGTTGAATTGTCATGTTGGGTTTTCTTGTTAGGTTGTCATGTTTTATGTTATGTTGTGTTTCTTGTTGGACTGTTATTTTGGGTTGTCATAATGTTGATTATAATGTTGAATTGTCATGTTGGGTTGGGTCATTTTAGGTTGATTGTCATGTCGGGTCATTGTGTTGCATGTTGGTTATGTTGAATTGCTATTGATCCAAAATGTACTACATCTGCTCAAAATATTGAAAATGGCTGTATAGGATGTTAATTGAATTTATGTCATTTCCTGTCTTCAGATCTATCCAGCTACACTCCAAAGCACTCTGTGGACTTTACTGCCTGGCAGGAGCAGAAGCTCAGTGACTCTACAGACCCGGGCGATGCAAATTCCCAGCCTGCTGACATGTCAGATGAGGTGATGGTGAGTCACCTGTTTATTCAGCATTCTGGAAAAGTACAGAACGATTTCTATATTTCTGTAAAAGCAGAATATTCTCAAAGATCATCATTATTTGTTTCTTGTCGAATATTATGGTGCATTTTACATTTCAGGCAAGAAAACTGAATACGGTATACAAATGAAACTGGGAAAAGTAATAAAAATGACCTGGAAATTAAATGCTGTGTTTGTGCTGGTTTGGACTTTGAGATATTAATAACCTCAGACACTATATTACTAATGTAAATATTCTTCAATATGTCATTTTATTTCAGTCATGACATGTTATTGGTGCTTTCTTTATGTTTTATTATGATGATATTTTATATGTTATGGCCAGATTTATTTCACCATGTTTGCCAAAATCACCCAATAAGTCACATACATTCAGTATTTATTAAATGTGTGTCATCTGTGCAATTTATTAAATGGTGTGATGTGAAGCAGAGTTGCTGTTAGCACCACAAAGTTAACACATTAATTTGCCATTTAAAAAAAAATTCACTATTCTTTATACACCAATCAGCCATAACATTAAAACCACACTACTTACACTACTGATAGGTGAAGCGAATAACATTGATTGTCTTGTGACTGGAACCTGTCAAGGGGCGGGATTTATCAGGCAGCAAGTCAACAGTCAGTTCTCAAAGCTTGACGTGTTGGAAGCAGGAAAAATGGGCAAGTATAAGAATCCCAGCGACTTTGACCAATTGTGATGTCTAGACAACTAAGTCAGAGCATCCTCAAAACGGCAGGTCTTGGATCAAAAGTGGTCCAAGGAAGGACAACCTGTGAACCAATCAGGTTCCCTGATGTGAATTGAGTGGTAAATACTAGCCGATCTGGTCTGATCCCTACAGAAGGATCTGTTGCTAATGTCTTGGCGCCAGACACCTTCAGAGGTCTTTTGAGGAGTCCATGTTTTGATGGGTATGAATTGTTTGGACAGCTGTTTAGACAAACTGGTGTAATGTTTTGGCTGATTGGAGTACATCATGTTTTTTATAATTATGTTTAACGTTATACAACGTCTGCCCTATTGTTACTGATGTTATAGTAGCTATAAACATACATTCTTTATGTTAACACCCCAGAGCATAGACTCTTGAAGACTTTCTTGTGGTCGAAAAACATCTGTTTAATTTATTTATTTTCCTCTTACCATTGTGTAGCACGTCTGAGGTCCAAGTCCGTGTGTACAAGCTGTTACTATAGAAACAATAAGGATAGCGTAATCATTGGAGGCGCCACTACTGTCCATTGTTATAGAAAACGTATCAACACCTGACTAATCAGAATGGAGAACTTCACTGTGGTATGGATCTATTTATAAAACTCAAGGTCAAGGTCAACCATCACTGTACCCGAGTGACGACGTTTACAAATACCATGCTTCAGTGTTTCCATTCGGTGACCTGTTACACATGAGGTGTAGAAGAATATAGGTAGGTGTAGGTGAGAACGCTGATGTCCAAATCAGGTGTGTTGGATATTAAGCGGACTTTATCCTGCCAGCTCCCTAAAACAGAGTCAGGGTAACGTCTGATTGAGAGTAACGAGAGTAACGAGCGATGTGTCGATGATGATGATGATGGCTGTGGAGAAACTGGGAAAAAAAACACTCAGGGGTGGAAAAAAAAAGAGTCATTTACACAAAGACGCCAAGCTGAAAGAACAAACCAGCACAAACAATTTGTACAGCACCAAATCAGCACAAGTTTTCCTTTTTGAAACAAGGTCCAGACTTCTTGGTTGTCCTTAAAATTGATCTAACAGGGCAAATAAATACCCAGTTCTTTATATTATTGTTTGGTTAACCCACTGTAATGACTCTTGTCTTTTTTTTTTCCCTTCTCAAGCTGACGCCAGCGGACAGCTCCTCTCTCTCCGACTTCAGCAGCGAACCAGCTCTATACTTCTAAATCTCCCCAGAACCCTGGAGTACACGGGACCCACCACCAGCCTCTACAACTCACAACCACACACACACACACACACAAACACACACACTTATACATATACGTACACATACTGTAGATAAAGACGAGGAGAACCAGTAGCATCCACACTGACACAAATAAGCTGTCTTTCCATTCCATCTCCGCTAAGGTGTTGCCGGTCAACCTGCTACCGGCCACTGCTCTTGACTTCCTGTCTCCATGTGCTTTAGGTACTGAGAGAGACTATTTAAAGAAAAAAAAAAAGAAAAAGACTTTTAAAAGGTTCAAGATGTAGCCTTTGTGTCGCTCGGATTCTGTATCTGTGTAACGCTGTTCACCTCATGAAAGTGACCAAATTTCCAAACCGTGGAGGAAGAAGCTTGGACTCGGCTGATGTAAATAAAGACTCTGACTTGAACAAGGCAAAAGAAAAGAAAAGGAATTAAAGAGACAGTACGTATAGCAGGACATAACAAACGATAGGGTGCCACAGATCTTGTTCTTTTTGTTCTCGTTCCATCCCTTTTACTGTTTCTGTATATTTGTCATGTCTCCTGGATGTCCGTGTTGCACAGCTCTTATTCATTCAGTGACCTCACACATCTATTTTGCTCCTCCGAGTCAGATTTTGTGTTGCGTTTGACGATTGTTTGGGGCAGGCGGCCCTTAAAGGCGGAGTTATGCTTCAATCTGAAAAAGGCAGGACTGGACATGAAAGATATATGAGGTTTTTTTCAGAATGGTCTATTAAAATAAAACGCAGGCACACAGACTGAGATCCGGGCTGTGCCGTTTTCACTACAGCCTCAGAGATTGATTAAAGTGGAACACGCTGTCATCTGGGAAATATGGTTCGATTAATAAAGTGTCTGGGCAGTAGTTAAAGCATCAGGCGACTGATCAGCCAGTAGGTTCGAATCCACTGTGGGGTGTTTTACCCTACTTGTATCTTGTAATGTTGTTTAAACACACAAAGAGTACATTTCAGCAACGCCGGTCTCAGTGACGCATAGTGATGCCTAAAATGACTCATTGAAACGAGTCATTGCCTGAATCTATTCTTATCGAATCAGTTTGAAGCATTGAACCGAAAGATATTGGTTTAACCCAAAACACATGTCCTCAATAGCAGATATATTCTATTTATTTCATGCTATGGACAGGTCAGGCTCAGTGTACCAAATTTAAACAAGTGAATCAAAAGGAGTCAAAATGAGTTGATCATGAACACAGACTGAGTCAGATGATTGATTTACTCTACTAACCGAATAGCTTTCCAGTCGGCTATGTTTGAATATACTAGTAGGAGCCAAAAGGATATATGCAGATCCCAGTCAGGGATAGAATCAGTTGGTGAATCAGTCTTCATCGTGTTTGACTTCAAATTCAACAAGAGAAGAAGATATTTTTAGTAATGGGTGTTTAGCTAAAGTGGAGGCGAGATGTGTACATGAAGCACTTTGGAGGTTTATTTACCGAGTCGTTCAGTTTTGATTTGAGTTTCGATTGCTGAATCAATTCTTTCAAACTCTCCATTTGAATGAATCAAACTCAGACTGATTCAGTTTAGCCCCAAGCAAAACTGAATAAATAGAAAGTTTTTAAAAAAAACGTTTCTGAAAATTGAATCGACTTAGTAAATAAACCTACGAAGTGCTCCAAGTACATTTATAACTTCCTGTTTGTTGAGTTGATTCTTTCATTTGATTCCTCTAAACTTTTCATGTGAATATATCAAATTCCAATTTGGCTAATTAAATTTTTCCCTCCAAGTCAACTGAATTTGCCTGCTACTCAAAAGTGAATCACTTGAATGGGAGTTTGATTCATTCGAATTGGAAGTTTTGAGAGTTTTGAAAGAATCGACTTAGCAAATTGTTCAGCAAACCAACATCCAAAGTGTGCCACGCCTAGTCAAATAGGAGCTTGATTCATTCAAATGACCTTCCCATCGTTAGTGAAGGAGGCGTTTTATGAGGTCACTATCAGAGGCGGAGCTCCTGCCAGATCGGTCCAAACTAACCAATCACAGTAGAGGTGGGCGGATACATTTTTATAAACCGCCTTTCCTGTGTTCAAATTGAAGCATTACTCACAAGTTTATGGGCAACCAAACATAGAAAAAAAACAATCACTGATGTTTTCAGTGAACACAATGCAACACTTCAGATATGCAGCTGTTTATTGCGCAAAAACAACCAGCTCTGATATATTACTAACACTGTGTCAGCGATGCGCCGGCGTGTAGAACACCACAGTATTGTACTCCGATGCCAACAGACCTTCTCACTGGTGTTAGACGTCGTCTTTACGACATTACTGTATGCTGACTCTGAACTCTTTCACATTCCAGGGAGCAAAAACAACTCCAGTCAATGAGACGATGCTGTGTGTATGTGTGTGGACAAAAAGACTGACTGGACACACAATGCCAACTGACCCTAGTGTGTATGTGTGTCTGTGTGTGCAAGAGGTTTTTGTTAGTTTCGATACGCTTCTTCGGCCAGTATTGATGCAGAGATTCGACACTCTTGGAACACCCTTAATTTATTCCACTATGGAGAAATTTTTATTGTTTTATCATTTTAGGGAATTTTAGCAATTCATTTACAAACTAAGGTAGCATTACGGTGCTTTATTTTAAAACAAAACTTCTACTTTGATTCATTTGCACTGGTTTTTTTTTCCTCTTTGCTTCATTTTGCACCTTGTGTAGTCTTGCTTAAAAGGTTGACCTGGTTAGGGACGTGTCCACATCAGTAATGGACTAATCTTGAGAAATTACGGCTGAAATGGCAGAGATTTGTCAAGTAGTAATGTACCTCTAGTTCCTACAGGCTAAAAAAAAAAGTTGCCATAGCTGTTTGATATTTTGCATCCATGCTCCATTCCACTAACAGCTTGATTAGTAAGTAATAATAATAATAATAAAAAAAATAGTAAGTCTGAAAAACGTTAGCTAAAATGTTAACACTAGATAGTGTAGGGGTCTTCAGAGAAAAGGTTAGGACCCTGTGCCTTTTACCTATGAGGTAAAAAGTTGAATAAAGCCTCCATTCACACACACACGCATCCCCTCTGTTTACTTCCACACTGTTTGTACTGTACGTTCAATTTTATTTTCTTGTATTTCTGTCCTTGGCTAAATTTGTGTCCAATTTGTGTCATTTATTTCAAAGATTAAAAAAAAATGTTCAACCTGCAAACATGTTCAATAAAGTGAAAACGGTCCATGGGGTCTTTTGTGATGGTTTTGCTGGTCATGAAAGAAAAAAAAAAAAAAAAAAAAAAACCAGCTAGAAGTAACTAACAATAACCTTTATTAAAAACCTCCCTATTAAATACAGTACATTGTCACAGTTAAAACATTGTCAATATTAAAACATCAGGATATGAAAGAGTTAAACGGTGCATGGTTTCGGGGCATTTCGATGCTAAAATAAAGAAAAGGGCTATAGAGGTAAACGGTCTTTGGTGCTCCTAGGGTCAGTGACTTTGGCGAGGTTCCCGGTTTCCTTCTTCAAAACATTTAAGAGGGTCTGAGAACTTTCTAGAATCTGTGAGAAAGAAAAAAAGAAAGTGAAAGTGAGTACAATTCTGACCACTGTGCAGGGGAATTCACCTCTGCATTTAACCCATCTGTGCAGTAAAACATACACATACACACTAGTGAACACTACGGGGCAGTGAGCACACATGCCCAGGGCAGTGAGCAGTGCCTTTATCCACAGCACCCAGGGAGTGGTTAGGGGTTAGGTGCTTTGCTCAAGGGCACTTTAGTTGAGTCTTGGCAGATGCAGGGCTCAAACCTAGCGGCGTCCTTAGCAACAAGGCTACAGCTGCCCCCACACCAAAATTACTAAGAAATTAGTTTTTATTAGAAATTAATCAGGTGACTGGAGATTTTCAGACACTGTTGACCAAAAAAAATCCCATCAGGTCGAGTCATCTGGACGAGACACACCGTCTTCCATCCCATCGCTCATCGCTCTGTTAGTTTTTAATCAGCCACATGTAGGAGTGTGGGTTCGCTTCATTAGTTGAGATTATTTGTACAATGCAAATAAATCTCCAGACGACCTTAAGAAGTAAAAATAATACCGTACCTTCATGTACGCCGCTTCCGTCTCGGCGATGGTCCGGTCTAGTTCGTTGCGGGTCGCGAGACGGCGGTCCAGACTCTCGGACACGCGGCTTAACTTCTCCGTGAGCAAACGGATGTCATGCTGGAGACGAGCCTTCTCGTCTTCCTCCTGCTGGATCTGTTTATTGAGCTCGTCCCTCTTAAAGAACAGCTCCTCTATACCTAGGGGAAGAGAACCAGTAATATGAGGGAAATTTCTGGAAGGAATGACAGGGTATGAGTGGTGTAATGGTGCATTATGATCCTGAAGTTGATTAGCTGATTTTTAACAATGGGACATTCTGCACTTGTTTTAATCCTTTTAAACCACAGTAATTTGCCACAAATAACAGTTTAATATATATTGAAGTGCCAGAACAACTATTGCGGATTAATGGTGGCTCCATAACAATGTAGGATTTGTTAAATGGCATTCCATAGGACCCCTGGTACATCTAAAACACATTCATTCTTCCAACAGGACAATGCGCCATCACACACGTCTAGAGGCGCGTTATTACAAATTTCAGCATGGCTTTTGTAAACAAACTTGTATTACTACGCTGACAAGTTGCCAAGTAACGAATGACGCGGTGCCACTAACGACAACGTTCATGCACACAGACCGCTAGTTGTTTTGTAATTTTGTTTACACAAAATAAGAAATTTATAAAATGGATGACTTTCAGAAAACATTTGACCTGCAGCATGTTTGGTCTCTGAAGCCAGCTGGGCTGTTTAGTGCTAATGGACCTACAGAGCAGCTTTTTATTATAACTACACAATGAAAGGAAATGTGCAGATTAACGTACACAAATAACGGGATTACACAAATAAGTAAGTAAATAAATAAATAAATAAACAATAACAATCTTTTTAATGTTAATGATTTCTATTTTTAGCTATTGTCCTTTCCCTTCATCTTCACTTATTTGCATTTTTTTATTCCAAACTAATATTAGTTGGTAGTGTTACAGCAGGCTCGGGATTTTATACTGTTGCATAGCAACAACTCATTTGTTGTGGAACTACTATTTGGCGGAAGGTTTTGTCAATATTAAAGCATATTCAGTCTGCAGTTCTCGGCTTCTTTGATTTATTTTCTTTCTTTTGTAAAAATCTGTTGTATAAAAGCAATAGCACACTCGAGGTTGTGTGTTATTGTGAATAACATAACAGCTCTGATGAACTATGGTACTCGCCTTCGGCTCATGTCTGCAACCAAATCGCAGCCGTGATGTTATTAGCGATAACACACTCCCTCTCGTGTTCTATTGCTTAGGTAGGACACACACCTGGATATTTAACAGAACTGTGGACGGTTCTGCAGGAGGAGTGAAGCCCTGTGGAGGAGTACTAACAAGTATAAGCACTTCACTGTATACTGTAATGTCCTGTGCATTTATTCATGGTAATGAGAAGTATGTGGGACTTTCTGTATGCAAAAATGCTTTGTTCAGCAGAATTTCCGCTGAATCACACAAAACTGACTAATGAAAGAGACCGGTGTTTGTTGTGGGCTAAAAACAACAACCACAGAATGCCTCAAGTGCAAGTTTTCCCAAAATTAGCTCCCAAACCTGATTTAAAGTAAAGAGGGATTTTTAGTGGACAGAGGCCTTTTCTATTATATATTTTTTATTTATATAGTTCCTCACTATATAGTATTTATACCATGTAATATAGTACTATAGTATATAGTATTTATAAAGTTCCACACAAGAAGTATCAAATGTGTGTGTATTTATATAGATCTGAGGACCAAATGTCCTTACAGGAACAGGAGACGGTGTCCCCCGGGGTCCGTGTGTGTCCCCGTGTTGTGTGTGTGTCCCCCCGTGTCCGTGTGTGTGTCCCCGTGTTGTGTGTGTGTGTGTCCCCGTGTATGTCCCCGTGTGCGTGTGTGTCCCCGTGTGCATGTCCTCGTGTGTGTGTCCCTGTGTGCGTGTCCGTGTGTCCCTGCATTTATATCGTTTCTCACAAGAATCGGAATATCTGACATGTGTGTTCTTGTATTTATATAGTTGTGAGAACCAAATTACAAGGATCTGACATTTTGAGGACATTTCCGCTGATCCTCAGAAAGTAAGGAATGAATGAATAAATGAATAAATGAATTATTAAATAAATAAACAAACAGAAAACTCAAAATGTTGCCTTTCCATTACTGGGGTTAGGGTTAGGGTTAAAGTTAGTCTTAAGGTTAGGGTTAGTTTGAGGATTAGGATTAGGCATGACATTAATCATTATGTCAGTAAAGGACAAACATGTGTGTATGTGTGTCTCACTCAGTGTGTGTGTGTGTGTGTGCATTTTTGAATAATTATAAACTCCAAGCAGTTGATTAAAAAAATCTACAATTTTGTACTCAACAATTTAAAACTGTTATAATTATCCCACACATGTATTGTCTCCTATTCCAATATTACACAATGTAGACATTACATAAGTATAAAACAGACATAAATACATCATTAAACATTGTAATTCAGTGTTCTTTAACCTCATATATTCAGTATAAACACATTATCAGCAGTTAAATACTGAAGACAGGAGACAGACACTGGATTTACAGCAGCTACTTAACTACTAAATCCACATTAGTAAAGCTGTGGAGTTATTTATTAAATAAAATCAACCTTAATGTGACATAAATACAATAATATCTGACTTTAATCTGAAATATTGAGTTACTCACACTTCACCAGCTCGTTGTTGTAAGTCTGAAGCGCTGCTCCTTGTTGGGTCATTTTTAATTATCAAGCCGAAATCCAGCTGATTTACACTGAAATTCTCCTTTTAATGCTCATGTAGTGAAGATTATAAACTATCTGACTTTAATAAACCCTGACTGTAACTCACTCCGCTGTGATTCAGTCCTCTCTTCTCTTCTCCTCTCACCTGCTCTGTCTGTCTGTTTTCAACTTTTCCCCCTCACCAAGGAGTTTATAACTTCCGGGTTCGTGACGTCATCAACACGCGACCGCCTGCTTGAGAGAAGGGCGCGATATAAACTGGAGTCGGGCCGCGGAGCTGTTTACAGACTTCTGTTAATAGTAATAATAATATAAAATGCGTTTTGGAGAGCCGCTGTCGGTCCGGATATGAACGAGGACTCGTCGGTGTTAGTGCCCCAGGGTCTGCCGGGGGCTTGGGGCACTGTAACAGCTGCTCTGGTGAGTAAATAATCAGAGTTAAAGGTGTGGCACATGTCTCTGACTTAGACATACAAATCTACTACATTAAATCACCACGATCACTAAACATCACCTTCAGATCCGGAACAATCTCCTGTTGCTTCTTCTACATACTACAAAGTGAAAGTGAAGTGATTGGTCCTCTGTGCATTTACTCCATCCGTGCAACTCATCTCTCTCTCCTTCCCTTTCTTTCCCTCTGTCTCTCTATGTGTGTGTCTCTCTGTTCCTCTGTCTCTCTGTGTGTGTCTCTCTGTATCTGTCTCTCTCTCTGCCCCCCCCCCCCGTCTGACTCTCTCTGCCCCC
>JAOVVF010000030.1:4310768-4329077 GCA_028565595.1 Duopalatinus emarginatus | reverse complement strand
TATGGATATATGGATATATGAACATAGCTTGCTGATGTTGTTTTAAGAAAGTAAAGTTTTTTTAGGTAAACTAGACGCACTAAAGAGTACAAAAGGTACCACCTTGCTTGAAGGTAGCTCGTCACTACCACCCCCAGTGAAACTGAGTCGAGGCTTGTATGTTTTCAGTATTTCTTGTTTTTTTACTTTTGGCATTAAAACCTCTTGTGTCATGTCTTACTTTCTTCTGGCTAAGAAACACGAGCACATTTTGTTTTAATGATCGAAAGTAGCTCAAATGTACTTAAAACAAGGTATGACTGAAGGAATATATTTTATGGTCATTTCTATAAAGCCGTAAGTGTAATACCTCATCATTATTACAACCATTATGCCATATTACAACTGACATTTCCAGCTGATTTTAATAGGATAACTTATTTTCCTGTGCTTAACCTCTGCTCAAGTACGTCTTTTATACCTTTATACCTGTATTTCCTGAAAAAGTGTGTGTAATACACGGTTAAGACTCACTTAAGGTCGAATTAGTGCCCTAAATACACTTTAAAGGTTCTTCTGTAACATTTAGTACTTTAATTTTCTTAAAAGTGACATTTTTAAGTCTCTTACTCATACAGTCATATTACCGCTTATGTTTCCCTCGCTCCCTGTCCTCATCTCGCCAGTCAATTAAAGTGAATTAGACCACAGTGAGGCATTGTTTTGGGAGCCGCCAGAATTTTGGCAGCGATCCACCACCTGTGTCCCTCAGGAGTGTATTTTTGGGAAAGTTTTACAGTTTCTCAGGGGACAACATGTTCAGGTCATGTACTGTTGATTCATTACTTTTAGTGGAATGATGAAATGAAATGTAATTAAAGTTGTATTGCAGTGGGTCTATAATCCGTTTTGTGGGTCTGTAATCCATTCTGTTGATAGGAACATTTCCAGCTGATTTGACCACTCACTTCCCATATGGAATGTACATATATACATCCCAACGTATGTAATATTTGGTAGGTCCCCCACACAGGGCATGAACTCCAAAAAACGGTCCACCAGTCTGATACTTGGTAGATCTCCCATGAGGCTTGCAGAAATATTCTGTATGCAATGATCACGCAGTGATACTTCCTGCACAATAGTCCACAATTTGTTTGTATTCAGAGGTGTAGGATTTCTGTTCCAAAACACGTTGAGTTCTGGTGACCTAGGTGGGAATGACAAAATCCTAAACTCACATAAGTGTTCCTCTAATTATAATTTGGTGTCTCTAGACATGCGTGGTGGTGCATTGTCCCATTAGAGGAGGCCAAACCCATCAGAATGAATGCAGGACATGAATGTGTGTAACTGGTCAGAAAGGAGGCACACATAGCTTTTGACCTGTCGAAGATGTTTGTAGATGTACCAGGGGTCACATGGAATACCAGCTAAACAAACCATATACCATTATGGAGCCAGTACCAGCCAATGTATTTTGCAAAGGCAACAGCTGTACACATATTTATAGATATCTATAAAAAAAAAAAAAGTAAATAAAAGGTACAGGCTTATTATGTCCTCTCTTAGTTCCCACTTATTATTGTTGTGATTGCAAAGAAGCCTTTTTTTTTGTTAAATTGCGAAACACATTGTATTACCTTTTGAACTTTCTTTCCAGGGATTTAAAATTCACAATACATTTTAGATGGTTATCATATTTTCTGGGCCGAAGTCAAACTTTAATTACGCAGACATGCAATAAACAACATGCCATTATATATGTAAGAATTAAAAGAAGGTACAAAAACACCCTAAAGCATGAAGGTTTATTAAATCAGACTAATAGCTTTGAGATAGATTTGAGAGACTAGCTTAAAAGCTTATTATTATTGAAGGCTGGAGGTCCTGAATAAAACACTTTAGATTCCATGTTTAGTAATAAGTAGGGGTGTCAGGTACTAAACTGTATCTGTATCTGTATCTATTTATTACCCCAAATATTCGTATCTCTCTCTGTATTTCGATTTAAACCTGAGGAAGCAATGGCACCATCAGCATGGTGTTCTTATGCCGTTCCTCAACATCATCACTATCACTTAAGTTCATAATTGGTCCTAGCTAGAGCTATTTTTGTTTGTATGTCCAAGCTAGTTGTCTCATTTAATCCCTGACCAGGCAGCTACTAAGGATCTCCAGGTATGTTCATGTTAACGAACATGATCTCCATTTGAGCTTCAAATCTGACGCCATTCCTCTGAAAATGAAAAGCTCAGCCTCGTGCAACATTGCATTTTGTTTTCTGAGAAATCTCAGTCCTGATGCACACCTCTAATCTCAACCAAATGGGGTACATTTCCTTGTTGTCCCACAAAACCACTGAATAACAGTCATTATCTCATTAAAGGGGTAGGTATCAAGTGAACAACCAACTGCTGTGGAACACAGAAATCCTTAAACCACAGCATATTCTGCAATTATTTATTAAAACAATACACTTTTATAGATTGATACTCACATTGAAAGTATGTAAAACTAGTTCGTTGTAGCCATTCCTTCTTCACCAACCTGTTTTTCTCCTCTCATGCAAGTTAAAAAGTCAAGAAATGACAGTTTTACCTTTGACACTTCCCTAAATGCTAAATTAGTAATTAGTTGTGCAATTAGTTCCTGTAATAGAAAATTCACCAACACCTTGTGACCAATCGAGAACAGCACCATGGTATAATGTACTTTAAGATAAATGCTGCTTGCCCAGGGTTTAGTCAGGCAGTCACATATTTTCTTACCTGCTCAGTACGTCAGGGTCGCGGAATCACTTAGTGCAAGGCAGGAATACCCCCTGGACATGGTGCAAATTCAACACAGGGTACTACACACACACACACACATTCACTCATACACTGAGCGTGAGGAGATGAGCACCAAAGGACCAGGTGAAAACCTTCTCACAGACAGAGACCGGAGCAAGACTCGAACCCACAACCCTCAGAGTGTTTGCTCAGACAGACTATAAATGCTCTTAGGAATAAGTGCGTAATATATTGAATCACTTCAAATGGTAGACAGAGCTTTCAGTTCGGTGTACAGGCATAAGATGTTTTCACTACCATGGCAACCATGTCAGCCTCTTATATCGCCCGCGTTTAGCGTAAGATCAGCGCTGCATCTTCGGATGTCTCTTGTGCTTGGTGTCTGTCTCTCTTCTGAATTACCGAACCACCTCACCGTCTCATTTCTGGCCAATGTTTTTTGGAAGTCTTGCAGAAACCAAATGGTTGGTGTGTGTCTGTGTAAAGGGGTAGCACGTTTTCCCAAAGTCTACACTGATACGTCTATTTTTAACCTTGTGCTGGTCCTGCTGGTCCTTCATGTGTCAGGTTAGAAAAGATCATTGGCTATGACGGCAGTCATTTCTCTCACGCCACTGTTTTCTGTGGTTTTTGTCCCTGTGGTTTTTGTCCCTCAGATCACAAAATTCCCTTCACTCTGTTCTTTGAGGATTTTTAGCATCCTTACTGCTAAAAAAAAAGAAAAAAAGGAATGCATATTAACAGTATTTCAAGCACTTGCATCAAGTCCCAAAACATTTTATATAATAAATTCATTTAATTTAATTTGTTTGTTTTTAATGTGAGGTGTATTTTTAAAAAGTGTTTTGTAAATTTATTATTATTATTATTTTTTTTTTAAATGGTTGTTGTTTGTGCTTAACCAGCACATGCTAAACCTCTTAGTTTTTTAACATTGCTAATTCATTTGAGCCTAAATTATATTAAAAAGAAAAAACAAATTACAACAAATTAAACAAACTAGCAAAGCTTTTTCGTTTTCTTTCTCTCGCTTTTTTACTCTTTTTAATCCCAGAGAATCTCTAAGTAAGGAACCTATTGTATATCTCAGTCTGTTCCCTCCAGCCTGTTTAAATGCCAAAACATACGTAATTAGCACAGCAGCAAGAGCCGCGATAGCATCGCCACAAAGTGGTTGTCTGATAATATTTAGCGAGTGCTGAGTTGTGTTTCATAACAGCCCCATTGTGCTGTGATTATTCTGGCTTTTAACTTGATCCTGTTAAGAACCGTTAACAAACATAAATGTTTTTTATGGCAAATTGCTTGCAGTTGTTGTAATGTTAAAGTCACTTTCTGCTAACTTGATAGCAGTGATTAGCATGACAAATCCTGTGGCAATGACTAGCGACCACTTTATAGATGATTCAGAAAGAAAATAGTTAAAAGTGTTTAGTGTGTGTGTATGTGTGTGTGTGTGTGTGCGTGTGCGTGTAACTTGAACTGAAACTTTACTAGCTTGAATTAGCTTAATTAACAAAACAAATGTCAGTGTAGTCAAAAGATTTAATTTTTACGCTAAGTTTTGCCCCATTCAGACAAAATTAAAAACACCTGAACACACTGAACTCTCATATAATGTGTTTGGATTTCCCGAGGTTCCTTTAGTCCAAAATAAGTACCAAAAATGACCAGATAGTAAAAAAACATACTGTTGGGAAGTGTTGGAAAGTTGACTGTCTACATAAACACCCTGTAATCAGTTCTGTTGCCACATTTTACTTTTATGACTGCCTACAATTTTTATATATCCTCTGAACAACTTTTGGATCCTCTAATATTTATCTGTTCCTCCTGAAATTTGAGTTCTGGCCCATTTTTTTTTTTTTTTTTTTTTTTTTTTGGAAAGATAGAAGTGGTCATGGTAATGGCACAAATATTTTTTTAAACTGTTGAATTTTGTTTAAAAAAAAAAAAAATATATATATATATATAAAATCCAATCCACATGGAGAGTAAACCTTTGCCCTAGCACGTGGGAGTTTTAGAGGTTTATTACAAAGATCGGATCTGTTGCATGATTGAGCTAAACAGATAAACAGCACTCATTTCTCAAACTCTTTATATAACATTTTGTTATGCGTGACCTCATTTTAAATAATATACTGTTTGCAAATTAACCAGTAAATCAATGTAAGAGAAACTGAGACATCAAGAAAGCTGGGAATGACTTGAGTTCATTGGAAGAATCTAATCTAATTTAATAGAATCGAATCAAATCTAATCTAATCTAATCTAATCTGATCTGATCTGATCTGGCCTTGTCTATAGTTTTCTAGGTGTAGGTTTAACAGATATATGTGCTGCCTTTAATAAAGCACTCATTCACTTGCTAGGATCTGAGAGCGAGCAGTGCTGCTGTGCTGGATCTTTTATTAAAGTCTGTGACTACAGCAGTGAATATTTAATGGAAGAAAACACTTTGGAAGAGCTGCTATAGGAAAATGATCATATAAACAATATTCCTAAATACGTAGTGTCACGTAGTTCTGGAAATAGTAATAATAAAAAGTAATAATAATAATAATAATAATCATCTGTACCTCAATCTGATGATTTGACCTTATGGCAAAACACTGGAGACTCTTTCAGTAACTGTTACATAAACATGTCTTTACAGAACAGTTCACCATATCAATAACTGTAATATAATGATATACATTTTTAGACTCAGATTGTTCAGAGTCTGCCATATAATTCTCTAAGAATTTGAGGATGAATTCAAACGAGTGCTTCAACATAGACCAGTGATGTGAATTACAGCCTGGTAATTAAATAAAAAATAATTTGGATTTAAGAAATTCGGTAGAAACGATAAGAAATGTGAGAAACCTCAGGAAAGATTTGAATTGTGTATAAAGATCAAGTCAGCTGTACAGTGTGTACAGTACACAGTGAAACAGAACAACGGTCCTCTGGGACGGGATGCTGCATAGAACGACTCACCTGCACAAGGGCATGTTTGTAAAAACAATGCAAAAAAAGCACAATAAATGCTAGAGAGGATGATGATGATGATGATGATGATGATGACGACGACTATTCAGGAAGACTTATATTACTTTGGTGGACGTTATCCAAACTGGTCACAACCCACAGCAAGCCAAGCTGAGCAGTTTTGGGTTAAGGGTTTCGCTCGGGAGCTCCACAGCGCCACCCTAGAGTTTAAACTCATGAGTTTTGAATGACTTAAAGTTACCATTGTTATTAATCCCCTAAGAGAGCGAAAGTTTTCTCGCACAAATCCTATCGCATCGTTGCTAATCAAGTAATACTCAATGTTGTTGTGTTGTCTCGGGGTCACGGCGAGGTAACGACTGTCGGGGCTTGTTCAGCTTCCCTGGTCTTGGCATTCCATTCATTTCTGTCTACCGAAAACAGGCTTGACCCTGGAGCTCATATTGTCACAGCTGTTTTTTTTTTTTTTTTTTTTTCTCGCCTGCTGGTATACCTTTGAGAAACAGTGACTCACTGGGTTGGAACTGCTTCCAGATATTTCTGGTCATTTTCTGTTATTCTGGGGTTTCTTTTAGCAACAATACAATCTATAATGGAATTTCTCGGTCATCGAATTGACCTCTGAGAAAAAAATCATGCGATGTCAACACTGTATTCGAATTACAAAGGAAGACAAACTCACGAGAGGCTGCGCTGTTCGAACGCTTTGCCTTAGAGAGATTTGGAAACATTTTGAAAGCAAATGTCAAGTAGTTGGAAAGGACAAGGTGTGAAGCGAAGCTATGTTTTTTCGTTTCAGTGTATGTGTGTGTGTGTGTCTGCGTGCATGTCTGCATGTACGTCCAACTGCACGGTCCAAGAATTCCATTAGGAAAAGAGTCACACACGCATACACACACACACACACATATGCGCACACACGCGCGCGCGCACACACACGCACGCACACACACATGCACACACGGGCCTAAACAGTGAACCTCAGCTTTTAAGCCTGAACTGCACTGTGGGCATGTGTGTTTAATTGACAACAAGTGAACCATCTCCATTCATTCTTGCAAACGTTTACCTTGCCTTTCTTTGTGAATTTATCTTGGTGGCCATCCAGGAGACAGCGGGACGGCTTGGCGTGAGTCATTCCGCATAGACTGGAGGCTGTCGGGTTCGAATGGTGGATTGGGGCCCGTTTTTTTTTTTTTTTTTTTTTTTTTTTAAACTAACATATGAGGAAATGGCTGCTAACTAGGAGCTCGACCCCTTTAATGGAAATAATGCCTATAACTCCGACAGTAAGGGAAATAACACAGTGCAGGATTGTGGATGTGTATATATTTAACCTGTTCTTGGTTTTGACTCAATCAGTTTTGACCTTCGTACATAGTCTTGGTGGTCATGCTTCTAATCTTGAAAATGGCACATAACACCCCATCCTCACAGGTTAATCCAGTTCCTTGGGGTCTCAGTGAAGTGTCAGTGACATTTTTGGTTGAAATATTACATAGCTCAAATACAGGTGTGAAACAACACTTTCCAGACGCTCAGTTTTAATGCCTGTTGCTTTAAATCCAATTGAGACCCTGCTCACTCTGCCCCTCTCTGCAGTGTGGTGTGCATGTAGATATGTTACAGAGATGATGAGGAGGCCAAGTGGGAGTGAGGTAAACTACGATGTTTGACATGTCCTCTATTTCAGATGCCTGAAGACGCCTGTTTCGGGGGACAAAAAAGCTCTGTAATGGTTCCATTTTTCCGTCAATTTTTTTGAGTTTTTTATATTTGAGGGTTTCTGCTCTAGATGGAGTATAAACAAATTCTTATCTCTAATTACTCTGAATCTCGATTGTTGGAGTTTTTAGTCCAACTGCTAGACAGTGGAGGAGTGTGTTTAGTTTTATCTGAAGCCAATAACTTACATTTAAACTACACAAATGTTATAAGGAATTGTAAAATCGTTTTTTTTTCTCCTGTAAAAATCCAAGCTGTTAAAACAGTCAGACAAAGTTTTCATTACACACTTACTGTTTTTTTGCCGGCAAGTTTTTAGGATGTTATCATCAAAAATAAACTCTCTCAGATACACTCAAGACTTCGCTTAGCTTTTCGCTATGACAGAGCTTTACCGGTTTTTGGTGCTTGCAAGGAAAAATTGTGCTTTTTGACAGCGATATCTCTGAATCTGTAGGTGGAGCTACTTTAATAGATGGGAGGTAATAGTTTAATGAGGCCCCACAAGCAGGGACCCAAACCTGAACAGCTTGTTGAATCAATATTGTTAATGTTTTATTATCTAAGCAGTCTATACAAAACAGCCTAGGTTGTCTGGTTTCACAGTTTGTGGGTTTGTAGGATCTCCAGATACAAATATGAACGTACACAAGAACTGATAAAAGGCTGTGATATGTTTTTCCAGGTGGTGATAATTGTGCAGAATCATAAAGTGGGGTTAGATGTACAGCTACAGTTGCAATATCCAGTCCTCTTAATGATTTAAAAGCAGAGTGAATGCAGTGCCATTTTCCAAAAGGCATAAAGGCTGCGCTCTGTTCTGTCATGAAGCCTATGTAGAGCGGCCTGTTTAATGATGAAGTGACTCGACTCATTTAAACACACCTAGTTTAATTCCTGAGCATGTTAACGTTAATATTATATTTTGTAAAGAGAGCTAAACCCGCTGTAATGACGCTGTCTGTCCTCTCTCCTCAGTCGTATACATCTGCGGACCACTTCAGACGTTCTTTAAAATCATGCAAACCTTCGAGAAGGAGGTGAAGAACCCGGAAGACTTCGCTATCTTCTACCTGGATGCGTTTGGAGAGAGTCTTGGCGATGATCTGCACCGGCTGTGGCAGAACTCAGCGGTGCAGTTGAAGGATCCTGTCAAGCTCTTTCAGGTACAGATGTGGTTCAGTTGGATGTCTTGTTTAATCTTTAGCAGTGCCTATTCAAATATGTGACAATATTTATAATATGATGAATATTTCAGTGCGTGTTTGGGGTGCTGAGGGGCAAATAAGCATGACGCACAAAGTTGAATGATGTGTATTAAGAAGGAGGGGGAAAAAAAGGCGAGTAAGAAAAGTAAGGAAAGAGAAAGGAAAGAGTACACAAATAGAATAAAAGCGAAAGAGAAAGGGATGAAACAGGGATGAAAGAATTGAACAGATAAAGAAGATGGGGAAAGGATTGATAGAGGGAGATTAGAGAGACAGAATGAATGACAGACAAAGAAAGAATGAAAGAAAGCGGAAAGAAAGAACCTTATGGAGGGGGAAGATAGTAAGGGTAGTTAGCAAGACAAAACAAGTACAAGAAAAAAAAAAGAAAAAATAGACACAAAGAGTGAGAAAAATATATGTGAATTAGTAGTGACAGAAAGAAAGAAAGAAGAAAAGAAAGCAAGAAGTGGAGAGACAGAAAGAAGAAAAAGTAAGCATATGAAAAATAAAAAGACAGGGAGAAAATGAAGGAAAAATCAGAGAAAAAAAATAAATAGATAGATAAATTAAAAAGAAAGAAAGAAAGAAAGAAAGAAAGAAAGAAAGAAAGAAAGAAAGAAAGTAAAAACAAGTACAGGAAAAAACGGAGACAGAGAAAGACAAAAAATACTGAAAAAAGCAGTATGATAGATAGATAGATAGATAGATAGATAGATAGATAGACAGACAGACAGACAGATAGATAGACAGATAGATAGACAGAAAGACAGACAGAAAGACAGATAGATAGATAGATCGATAGATAGATAGATAGATAGATAGATAGATAGATAGATAGATAGATAGATAGATAGATAGAACAAATACAGGATAAATAAAAAAACGGTGAGAAAAATGAATAAGAAAGAAAAGCAGGAAATTGGACATTTTACCATTTATTAATGACTGTGCTTTTTAACCGTTTATAGTTGCATTAATCATATTGGAAACTTCATGAGGAAGTTCCTTCCTGTTCTCATTACTCTGACTGATCAGATTCATATTTTATAGTATAAACTGTTTAAACCGGTGCCTGTTGTATCTGGGTCTATAAACAGAACCCTGATGTATTTTTGACTCTGCTGGAACGTTTCACATCACTTCACATCACTGCTGGTTCTTTTTGTTTAACTTGACCTGTCTTTCCTTTTCTAGTCTGTATTCGTTATAACGTACCGGGAACCTGATAATCCAGAGTACGCAGCTTTCCGCACCGAACTCCACAAGAGAACGACGCAGGACTTTAACGTTCAGCTGAAACCATCTTTGGTGAGTGTGCTCGAGCTTTACATTCCCCAAGTTAATCAAAACAGCACTAAATAAACAATGAGGCATGGACAAGCCGCGCTCCGTTTTGACTTTCTCTCTGTAACCTTGAAACTGCCGGGAAGCGGCGCAGGATAGACAGGATCGATGAGAACTCGAGTCCAAGTCTGGTTGTGCGAAGGCCGGTGGAGGTCCGCCGTGTTTTCTGTAGTACTAAGCGAAGCGTGCTGCTCTTTCTCCAGATGCCGCATGCAGCCGATGATCAGATATGACACCTACAAACCGTGGAAACAAGAGTTTGGCTTCCTCATGTCAGGCTCATTTTCCGGAATCAGCTGTGCTGGGGGATAAATATAGCAGACAAAGCGGCTGAAACCCAAGAAGTGTTCACGCTAAAAAAAAAAAAAGAAAAAAAAAAAGAAGTGGCCTCGAGGCACGCAAATGCAAAAAAAATATTTAAAAAATGAGAAGAAAGCTAGTTGGGATGCCTTTGTAACTTGACACTGTCCTTCAAATCATTACCTTATACCTATTGTATAATTTAATATTATTGTATTATATAATATTGTAATGCAACTGGAATACAAGTCTCTTTTTTTTGTTGTTGTTTTCCTGCTTGTTTCAGATGGATTTCATTGCTGGCTGTTTCCATGATGGCTTCATCCTCTACGCAAAGGCCCTGAGTGAGGCTTTAGAAGTGGGCATGTCTCAGAACGATGGGGTCGGGATCATTGCGAAGATGCAGAACCGCAGGATCTGGGGTACGGACGCTATCAATGACTTTCCCCTGTTTTTTAATTGACTGATTGCTCTTTAGATGCAAACAACGCCACTCACAGTGGATAGCGCTAAAATAGTGAGTGAGTGCAGAGAGAGACAGTGATCGAGATGCGAGAGCTCGTACTCGGCAAACGCGCCGACAATGTGTTTCTAATACGCAGCCCATCTGCTAAAACTTGTCACAGGAACACAGTTGAGACATGAACTTTCTCCGACTTTCGACTTGCGTGCCAGAAGAGTACTCAAGCCAGACATAATACAGAGTGCAGGGTCAGGATGGAGAGATAGCTTAGTGCGCGTATTTCCTCTCAAGAATCAACATCTGAGCATCGGAGAGAAAAATGTCATTTACAGGAACAATTCCACGTCCATGTGCCAGTTACTGATGCATTCGTCAGCTTCCTTGGACGGATTTTTGGCTTGACAGAACAGAATCTAACTCATGTGACTGTTGCGAAACTCCATCAATAATCATAAGATCGTTCGTTTACAGATTCACTTTTAAACCATGCTTGTTTACTGACTAGAAGGTTGTGGGTTTAAACCGAGCCGCTGCCACTGTCAGGCGCTTAAACATAGCCGTTTTAACCCCTCTGTACTCCAGGGACACTGAGTACTGAGTAGGTCCAACACCGGGCATGGACTTTAAGAGTTTGCAGAAATATTCTGTAGTTAATAAACACCATAGTTCATGCAGAATGATCCACAATTCTGTTGTATTCTGAGGTGTAGGATTTCTGTTTTTCCATGGCATCCCAGGTTTGTTTGATACCATTGAGATCTGGTCATTTAGTGTGAATGACAAAACCCCCAAGTGTTCCTCTAGCCGTACTTTGGCGTCTCTAGACGTGTGTGGTCGTGCACTGTCCTGTTATAAGAGGCCAAACCCATCAGAATGAATGCAGGACATGATTGTGTGTAACCGGTCAGAAAGGAGACAGATATAATAGTGTTGACCTGTCAGAGGCGTTTGTAGATGTACCAGGGGTCCCATGGAATGCCAGCTAAACAAACCCCACACCATTATGGAGCCAGCACCAGCCTATGTACTTTGCATAGGTTCATCTGTACCAGATTTTCGCACACTTCGGTGGCTGTGTCCCAATTCAGGTCACGTGCAAAATTTACTTGCTGTAATGTAAATGTGACACATTATGGCTTCTAAACTGGGATTTAATAACTACATATCATTTCCATAACTTGACCTCCTGAATACTAGCTTTAATATAGATACGACTTTAAATATACACCATTGACAGGTCTAAAGTTTAAATATTGTTTGGATTAAAATAAAATGAAAGTAACAGTACAATAAAACCTTTCCTTACCGGTTTGATATAATCTGTGTTTTAGGAGTGACAGGTCTCTTCAGTACAGATAAAAACAACGCCAGGTTCACAGACTTCAGCCTCTGGGCCATGACCAACCTGGAAACTGGACAGTATGGGGTAAGTTCAGCAAATAAATCCTTGTCCCTGTTGTTAATATTGATAAAAGCATAGACTTTTTTTTTCTTTTGGAACAACATCAGCAGTTCATTTATTTGAAGGATCATTTTGCTTTAGTTTAAAGAGATGAGCAGAACGACTCAGTATGTGGTTCCTATTAATGCAGTTGCGTGCGAGAGTTTACATCCCCGGTGACTTCTGAATGGAAAAAAAGTACCTGTGTTTTCTTTTTTTTTTTTTTTTTAAATAAAAACCCAAATTGTTATTAGGAGGGAGACGTATAGGAGGGAGTAGAGCATAGACGTCATTAGCAAAGATTTATTTTACACACAGAAAGGAAGTAAACATGTAAACTTTTTTTTTATTTACTATTGATATCTTAGCATTTTTTATATAAACAGACACACACACACATTAACACACATCCTGGTATTTATTTTGTTATAAGGAGGCACAAAGTTTTGCACTCAACCAACAGTTTTTGTTTTTATTTCTTGCTTTAGATTTTTTTGTTGTTGTTGCTATTGTGTTTTTGGTTTGCTGTTGTGTCTTTTTTGTTTTTTCTGCTATGTTTTTTGTTTTGCTCTTGTATTTTTTTTTTTTTGGCTTGCTGATGTGTCTGGTTTTTTTCTGTTGTGTTTTTGGTTTGCTTTTGTTTTATTTTTGGTTTTGCTGTTTTGTTTTGGCTTTTTTAGCTTTTATTGCGTTTAGTTTTTCTGTTGTGTTTTTAGATTTCTTTTGTTTTAACATTGTTTTTCTGTTTGTTTTTGCTTTTTCTTTTGTTGTGTTTTTATTTTTTCTGTTGTGTTTTTCGCTTGTGATGTGTTTTTGGTTGTCCTCTGTTGTGTTTTTGTATTTTGTGTTTTGATGCTTTTTTGCCGTTAGTGAATGTGTTTTTTTGTTACATTCCTGGCTGTGAAAGGCAACAGTAATGAATATCAGTGGTGGATGTTTAGCAAAAAAACTACCCATGGGTTATGTCACACACTCGCACATTTTGGCTGAATTGTATAGTTACAAAACGGTTAAAGAAAATGCTTTTACCCAGAAATCTTTTCCTCAGACTGAAGAAAACATGTTGTAGCGGGTGTTAAGCAGCTCATACGGTTCTTGTTTGTCTTTTAGTGTGGCTCGAATAAACGGCAGAGTTTATTTACACCGTTGATGATTAAACTTCAGCTGAACGTGTAGGTGTTCCTTTTTTATGGGTGTTTTCCTGAAGATAAACAAGGTTGTGAGCTTGAAGCGCTAACAAGCATCTGTAACCTATTAGTAATGTCGGTTACAGACATTGGTCATTATTTTCCTCAATGCAGTTCTTCAGTCAATTAATTGGTAAGGCTGTGAAAGACTCGTCTGTATCGGCAGAGGGGGAAAAGTCCGAGAGAACCTTCATGGAAAAACAAGGGGTTAGGTGGGTCAAGAATGCTTGATTTATATTCTTGGACAAGGACTGTAGCTCTCTCGACTGAATCCCTTTAACAGATCTGCTGCACACTGAGTATCCAACCTGAAGCACAGGTATAGCAACTGGCTATATTGTTAGACTTACTCTCCGTACCCTGTTGCCATAGTTACTCCATATACCTTGAAGATTTCATTACAGCGAGAATAATCCGCAAGCACATTTATTACTGAACATGCAGATCTAAAAACTGGCTAATTCACTTTTCTGTGCAAAGGATCAGGAAACTTTGGTGGCAAATAATTCCGTATTCAAAATTCCAATGGAATTCCCACGATTTGATTTGATTGGGTATTCAATTGGTGTTTAATGTATTAACTTGGATTCTGATGTGAGTTCATAGTGCATTGGGTGCTCAAATGGGCTATTCATTGGAATATTTATTTACATAATGTTCCTATTGGATATTTTTGGATTAGCCATCGGAATATGTGTTTCTATAGTGTTCCTGTTAGATATTTATGGGCTACTCATTTGAATAGTTTCCTCTGTAGGATTCTGCTTGGATATTAACAGGTTGCTTCTTGGAATTTCTGGACTGGTTAGGATCGGACACTTCTGGGTTTTGTATTAGAATTCATTAGAATGCCTCTTTGACATTTCTGTTTTATTGATTACAATATGACCCTATTTCTGTCCAGTTTCACGACTTAGTCATCATATAAATTATACTTTACTTTCTGTTGTATGTAGTCTGTGTCTTATGTGGAAATTATTATTATTTCAAGGAAGTCCAAAAGATTGTATAGGAATTTTATTTGGTTCCTGTCCTGACAGCACTTGTGAATGTGAATCCCAGAGACATGACTTCAGCTATTTTTCATAGCAGGCTATATATAGAACAGGCTGTATACTATAACTCATGGATTCCACTATAACTTCTTTTGGGAACTGTCAGTAGTTACTCATGACTTTAGGGTTGTAGGGTTTAGTGGTGCATTTGCCTCTAAGTTTCTGGGTTCCGGCTTTTAAACAAGCTTGGGCTACTCATTATGTGTGTGGAGTTTCTCATGTTAGCCCAGAGTTGATTTCCTCCCGCTTACTTAAAATATAGTAGTCAGTAGATTGGCTATGTAAAAATTTCCCTTAAGTGTGAAGGTGTAAAAGTGTTTGCTGTAGAGAAATGAATAATCATGACATGATTATAAATTTCCAATAAAACTTTATTTGAGCAAAGTCTTCTTGAGATATTATATTACTGTTTTGATTGACTAGGACGCTTGTCTAGGACAGATTTCCTCCAAAACAATCTTTTTCAAAAGGCCTGATTCCTGTATTGATTCTGTATATATAATATATATAAAATTTATTATAATTTCAGAGTCATTTTTCAATTAACAGGCTGCCTTACAAACTAGAATTAACTCTTTTTATCTTTTCATAGATTGTTGGTCAGTATAATGGAACCAATAAGGAAATTGTGTGGTCGGCTACAGAGAGGATTCATTGGCCCAAGGGCTGCCCACCACTTGATGAGCCTCGATGTCTGATCTCATGTGAAGGTAAGGGGAAATGCATCCGTTTTATCATGCGTTTTGCAGCACAAGCAAGTAGACTTACAGTTCATGGTATGTTATATGGGATAGTTAAAAATGTCGCAAAACAAAACACTTCCAGGTGTGAGACTTGATGTGAAAATTCTATCAGTGTTTTAGATGCAAATCACTTCATGGTTCAGATGTTCTGGTGCAGTTCGACAGGGTGGCCCTTCTGACTTTTGTTGATAAACTTTTGGAGCAGACATAACATTATTTAAATTGCCAAGGTTTTAATTTGTTATTTTTGACTTTTTGTTTAGAGGAATTTTGCAAGTGATTGAATTTTCCCAATACACTGAATTTTTGGCAGCTATCTAGCCTGATGTGTGTGAGTCACGAAAACCACCGTGGCAGCAAATTCATATCTGAATATTAAAAAAAAACCTTTGGGCAAAGTATCAGGCATGCAAGAGATTTTTATTCAGCTATATTAGTATTAATTAGGGTTTTTTTTCTCTCTTTCTCAAATAGTAGTATCAGGACTTCAAAACATTACATTGCATTCAACTTGTAATTGTTGAACTTTGAAAAGTATGTGAATGTATTTACAAAGAAAGAATATCAAAAGCAATTGCATACTTTTATTGCATATTTTACAATATTAGAATTGAATTTGTGACATTTAGTCAAAACTAAACGTCTTGACATTATTTAAGAAAACACACTTTGATAGACTTAAATGATAAAAAGTAACACAGTAAATATAAATAAAATTTATTTGAAAAATAAACATGAGCAAAAACTTTGCTAATTTGGCAAAGTTGTATTAATAATATTATCTTTCAAAAGTAAAAACAAAGCAATTTAATTTGATTAAATTTTATTTGTTTAGTGCTTTTAACAATAAACATTTTCCAAGTACCAAGTCTACTTTATAGACGTACAGGATCTGGATTATACATGTATAAAATTTATCCCTGATGAGCAAGTTGGCAGCGATAGTGGCAAAGAAAAACTCCCTGAGATGACAAGAGGAAGACACCTTAAGACTCAAAAGGGAAAGGATAGTGCAATTATAAATAATCCCCTGCTGTATAGAAAAGTGCAAATGTATAACCAGAAAATGTATTACAGGTTAAACATGATGTCGATTTCTGTTGCATTTTGTCAACTGATGATGATGGACTAATAGAGAATAAATATGTTTAGTCATAGTTATCTTGTGATGACTGTTTATATCAGGCATAGACCATGTGTGTGGATTCATCCTTAGCAGCAGTAAGTTGATGTGATGAGACTGCAAGCAGATTTTAAATATGAGTTTAAATGTTAGCAGTAGTGTTGCAGTGCGTTTGTGATGTAACTGCTAACTTTTTTATTGCATATTTTAATATTTTGAATTTTAAGTTGCTACAATTAGTCAGAACCTCCAAGAAAACACACTTTTTGACAGACGAATTATAAAGCATAAAATATAAATATATATGAATTTTATAAAAAAATAAATAAATAAAGTAAGCATGGTTAAAAAAAACTGTGGCACATTTTCATTTTGTATAAAAATATGTTTCAGACACATTATAAAAACAGAAAGAAGGCTACAGAAATCCAAATAAAACAATTTTATGAAACCTTACACCTAATGTACAAGAGCGCCCCCCCCCCCACCTTAGCCTAACCCTCAAATATAAAACTAAGGGCATTAATGCTCTATCTGTATGATTTACATTAAACTGAATCAATAATGATGATTCATATGATTCAAAGTAAATAGCATTCATATGACTCAGACTGAACTGCCGTGCACAGATTTCCAGAGGCATCGAATATAGATTCATTTCGCCTGCTGCTGTTTAACATTCTTCACTTTCGAACGCGTGATTGACGTGTAAATATTGCTTCCATTTTTCCAGACCAGATTCCTGTCCTCGGAATTGTTGCTGTAGGCTCCGGTCTCGCCCTCATCATTTTTGGAATGTCGAGCTTTCTCATTTACAGGTATGTTGTTGCCTCTGAATTGGTAGACGTTGGTAGATTATATAAAAAAAAAAAAGATGGGAATCACAGGAGGGATTTTAGGCAGAGGTTCTGTAGATCTACAGGATTAAGGAGATTTATGTGGTACAGGGCTGGAATTTATAAACACTAACAGCGTTCTGCGCAGAGAGAAAACACAATATCTAATGTCACATCAGAACTGAGTCTTGTCGACAAACCTAGGTTATCTTTTTGTTGATGATATTCCATAAATAAGTTGTGTCCAATGATACAAGTAGCTGGGAAAGAATCAGCGAAAACTAAACAAGATGCTTCACTGTTGACTCATGAATTGAATTTAAATGTGTTTACAACCTTTTTTTTTATGAATTGCTAAAGCACATTTCCTGAAACCTTCTCTGCTTTTCTCATAACTATAAACACAAAACCCAAGCTTTACACTACATTCACAAAATCTTTGACTCGTCTAACGAAATTACACAATCGACCTTTTATTTTATCTTTGCTCAGAACCAGACACTGCTGTCAGACTAGACACAAAGCCAGTCAGTGCATAAACACTACACCAGAGTTATAACACACTACACAAATATTACACACAATTTTTGAGCTATAATGACAGTCATTCGTTCTGTCACAGCATCATGTCTTTTGATTGATTAGGCCACTGGACATCATTTACATCACAGGCACAGCGGTCCGCTTGCTAGTCAGTGGGGAAGGAAACCTTTAACGTGCCTGAAAATAATCCAGCTTTATGTCATCATGTGTCACATCCAGACTGGGATGACATTCAGTTATGTTATGTTATATTGTTATGTTTTATACAGTATATATTCAGTTGCACACGTTGCACAAATGAAAAATGTTTATGTTGAATTAGTTTTTAGAAATATTTCATATATCAGACATGTTGAAGCATGTTTTTTTATAATTAAGGCTGATATTACACTTTAAATTTACAGCTTATGCGTTACTATTTTTATCCATATACCCTTATTTATTGCATTATTTATTACTCAATTATTATGCTCAATTTTAATTGCACAAATTTTCATATTTGCACTCAGATATT
This sequence comes from Duopalatinus emarginatus, assembly GCA_028565595.1. Classification (NCBI taxonomy): domain Eukaryota; kingdom Metazoa; phylum Chordata; class Actinopteri; order Siluriformes; family Pimelodidae; genus Duopalatinus; species Duopalatinus emarginatus. Next base: position 4,310,821 of record JAOVVF010000030.1, on the reverse strand, counting down.
GCACATTACTTTTTCATATCTGCACAGTTTTTCATTTGCACAGTTTTTACATT
>JAOVVF010000030.1:4274087-4293926 GCA_028565595.1 Duopalatinus emarginatus | reverse complement strand
TATATGTGTGTGTGTTTTTAATAAATGCTATGTAATTCTGAATAGAGTCACTGTTGAAAACTCAAGTTTATATACGTACATACATATATAATATTTACACATTTGCTTTGTTTTCTTTAACTTAACAGGTATCACATTTATTTAAGGTCTTCATTAACAAGATCATTGTTTCCTATCTAAATAGAGAGCTGTGAGATTTTTTTTTCACCTCCAGAGCTTGGCACTTTGGCATTTGATTGAAAAATATCTTGCAATATGGATTAAAAAATGTGATTGATTTACTGGGACAACTTGACACGTTAAAACGTTTTGCTAAAGCGTTTGCCAGACATCGTTTATTTAAAAAAGAACCTCTTTTCATAATGAAATGCATGGCATGTAGTGGTGAGTCTTTTTTTTTTATGCAAAAGAATTGAAGAAATGAACAATCATGCTGTATGGCTGCTTCTTATCACTAAAAGCTGCTGTAGGTTTGCATAAATTATTGTAGAGCGTTTTATTATTCAAGTCATTTACTTTCCAGGGTTTCCTTATAACCAATGTTATTCACTACATGTATTTCAAACAGTTTAAAAACCTTTCATCTTTTATTCGCTGGTATAAATGCAAATTATAAGGGGGAGAAATGCATTTAGCTAGACTTATTTCAGAGATCAGCCTTTTCAGACTCATAGTTTTGTAATAATGCATGTAGGTGTGTGAGATCTGACCCAGAATAGATCTGAATCACTCAGTGCATTGAGTTAGGACACAACTGAGGATGATTCAACCAACATCCACATGTCTCACAGAGATGCTCAAGCTTACATTTGTAGCACAAGTCTGCAAACTTATTAAAGCGGAACCAGAGTGGACTGAGATCTACACAGTAGAGGTACAACATCGTCCTGTTAGTGGCCATTAATCAGCCACAAGCTAATAATGCTTTAATAATTGAATGGAAATTACTATTAATTATCTTTGGGCGAAATAACTACGAATCATCCGTTGATCTAGATTCTTCACATATCCTGTCAGGTTTGCAAAATAATATTTATAGATATGTCTTTAGAGTTCTGTCAGAAACCCTGTCCATTAACAAGCTGGCTAACATTAACAGTGAACATTAATAACATTTATAAACAGGACTTTAGTCAGAAACCCTGTCAGATTAGCCAGCTAGCTAAGATTAGCAGAATTAGCAGTGAACCTTATTAACATTTATAAACATATCTGTAGAAACTCTGTCAGAAACCCTTTCAGGTAACCTGGCTACCATTAACAGTAATTACATTAATAACATTAATAACTTTTATAGCTAAAAAAAGGTCTTAAAAATTGTGTCAGAAATCTTGTCAGGTTTATCAGACATTATATAGCATTAGCGGTAAAAGTATAAATATTGTCAGGTTTATCAGACATTATATAGCATTAGCGGTAAATGTATAAATATTGAAATCTCCAGAAATCTTGTCATGTTAGCACATGCAGGAGTGTGCTTTATTGGCATGTTAGCTACTTATTAGATAAATTATATGTGTTTTGACAGGAATCTTGTCAGTTAAACTTTTACTGATGTTAGCTTGCTAGCTAGCTAGCTTGTTGTTAGTGTTATTGTTATTTACGTGTGTTAATATATATTAAACATTCTGACAGAATTCCTGCCAGTTTAGCTCATGCTAGCTAGCCTGCTAGCTTTAACAATGGACAATATTACAATTTTATAAGTATATATTAAACATTCTGACTCAAATCCTGTCAGTTTACCTCATGGTATCAACCCCATAATCCTGGGTACAAATCATCCTTCTTTCTTCAAAAAAATCATTCTCTTCCCATCTTTCTGTGATCTTTTGGAAAAAAAAACATAATTTTTCAAATATTTACATACTATAAATAATTGTGTATCTGGTTTTCTCCGTTTCTGACTGCTGCTTGTGTTTGTGGCAGAGAAGGGAGCACCAGCATCCTCAATAACCTGCTGTCCCGAATGGAGCAGTACGCCAACAACCTGGAGAACCTGGTGGAGGAGCGAACGCAGGCCTACTTAGAGGAGAAGAGGAGGGCCGAAAATCTGCTCTACCAAATCTTGCCACAGTGAGAAAGTTTTTTTTTTTCTATTTTGTAACATGCACATCCGAGTTTCCTTTCTGCTGCCAAGCTCTTAACCACAACTTGATGAATGAAAGGTTATTAAGCCCCTTCCCTACACACACACACACACACACACACATACACACATATACACACACACACACAAACTACTTGTGATGTACTTTCACTAACAGTTTTTTTTTCCTGTATGCTGAAAATAGATGATTGTTCTGGCATTGTCCTCTATTTTAGACGTAATTATGTAAGCAGGGAGGAACATTAAAGCCAGCTGAAGTGACTGCTGAGGACTGTGGGAACGGCTGAGAATTTTAAGCCCTCTTTGCGAGAAGCAGGAAAATCCACGTCTCTGGCTCTATCATTAATTGATCTTTTTTCCCTTGTGGAAAGAAGGATTTCTGTTGTTATATCGGGAAAGACTGAGAACCAGAGTTGACTGTGGCTGCGATGTAGTGCCATGTTCGAAACGAATGTTTAATTTTATCCCTTGTACATGCATTTCCCTGAAACATACTACAACTCCTTAGTAGGCCTGTCACGGTTCTGAAATTTTGGGGCCTGGTAAATTGCTCATGGCTGCCCTTGGTTATTATTTTTGGTCGACATGCATTAGTGTAAGAGTTATGCTGGAACTGGGCAGTGATTCTGCTGTTCAGTGTTTTTAACATTTTTTTTTATTTAATTTTTTTTTTGCTCTTAGTTCTGTAGCAGAGCAGCTGAAGAGAGGAGAGACGGTGCAGGCAGAGGCTTTCGACAGTGTCACCATCTATTTCAGTGACATTGTTGGCTTCACTTCAATGTCTGCCGAAAGCACACCGTTACAGGTATGTATGTGTGTTTGGAAAAAAATGAAAGCACTGTAATTACATGCTGTCGTTTCCAGTAGTCATTGTAACATTACAGCTTAAAGCTGAGCTTTAGCATTAAAAATAAAGAAACGTCTTTGAATATATAATTTATAGCTGCATTTATTAAGCATTAAATTATAATCAGACATGTTCGACTGAAGCCGAGTCCAAGGAATACGTGGCTCCTTAAAAAGATTAATGCTTTCTCCTATCCTTTCCTTTCTTAAAAGGCAATCACCTTTTGAGGCAGAAGTCTTAAATTCTGATGGCCCAATATGGTCTTGAGTTCGTTATATCTCCTGCCAGGAAAATTCTGCTGGTTATAGAGGAGGGGTCGGTTATATTTGTATGAATCTCAAATCATATCTAACGAATCAGACAGCGAACAGAAGTCTCTGTTTAACTTAAGCCAGAGCTGGTAAAGTGCCAGGGCATTGTTCCAGCTTTCATCATAGTACGAGCTCTTTTTGTTGTGACAAAAGTGTACTGTGAGGGTGTGAAAATGAAGAAAGGAAAGAAAGGCCTCACTATGACAGATATAAACCAATTTCATAAGCTAAATAACATCTTTATGTTATTTATCTTGGGCACTCAACATTAAAATTGACAGAAAGCCTGTCAGTTACTTTGTTACTGATGTTATGTTAGCAGTTTATGAATTAATTTATGTTAGCTAGAATGCTAGCATTAACAATGAAAGCATTTAAACTGTATTTTAAACATTCGGACAAATTCTGACAAATACTGTCAATTTACCTCATGTTAGCTAACTAGCATATATAAAAAATTCTGACAAAAATCCTGTGAGTTTAACTCATGTTAGCTAGCATGCTAGCATCAACAATAAAACTTTTTTATAACATTTTATAAACATAACTTTCTGAAAGAAATCTTGTCAGTTTACCTTACATTAACTCCTGGCTAACAAAATATGTGTAGCAAAATATAGAAATGGCTTCCTGATATTGATAAAAACATATAACAAAGTATACAACATATACAACAAAATATATAAATTAATTCTTGATATTGTTATTACAATAATTAAGCAGGAAAAAGACAAAATCAACCCCTTAATTCTTGATAGAATTCTTAATAAAATTCTTTAAACATATATATTTTTTCCCTTTTGTCTGTGATGTATTTGACATCTATACATAATCATATTTTTTTTCTAAAATATTTACCTGTTATAAATGATTGTGTTTCTGGGTTTCTGACTCCTGCTTGTGTTTGTGGAAATAAAGGGTGCGCCAGCATCCTCAATAATCTTGTATCTTAAACACTCCACATAATATAAAGCAACCAAGAAATAAATAAATATGGTATAAAAGTGTTTTCATTTTACAAAAACAAAAGTTTTCTGTATGGTTATTATTTAACATACATTTATTTATGGAAGGAGTCTCCGGTGTTCCAGGCTTTTTGCAACCTTAACTTTGCTGATTAATAGCTGCCAATGATACAAGAAGTCACTTGTCTAGCAAATGTATTATTTATTAATATAAGTGGATAAAAAGTAGAGCATGTCGTTAATGAATACATGAAAAAATTTAATAATACTAATAACACGATGACACGAGGTTACAGGAAAACTATCAACATTCAACTGATTATAAACCTTCATCAGGGTTTATTCCTTACTTAAAATAACCGAATATCTATTTCACCTTTTCAGTGCTTTCTTTATATGGTTTATCTCCCAGTGTCAGTGTGTTTAATTTTATACCCACGCTGTTATGCTGCACGCACTGCGCTCTTGTTGAGCTGTATTCATTATGGCCTGCTTTATTCATGTAAATCTATTTCTCGCTACGATCCACATTTAGGCATGCATCCAAAAGAGGAGGAAGAAACTATTTTCATTTGAGGGAAGCTCAAGCAGTTCATGCAGAAATGCGTCAACCCAAAGCGATTATTTTTTTTGTCCCTGAATCTTCATGGAAAATAATAGTGCAGAGAATACAGTGAAGGATTTTTATATATTCAGGGGCAGCAGTTTGCAGGGAAAACCTTCAGACAAGTTGGTAAACACTGAAAAGCTGACTAACCTCTAGGGAGATTCGTGAGGTAACAGCTCAGCTACATACTTAGTGCACCAATTCATTCCTGAGAAAATCTACAAAAAAACCTGACATGCCAGAACCACAAACTAATTAAAAAGAGCTCTGAGCTGTAACAGAAAACTCATAGTAGCGAGTAACGAGAATGTTAAATTGCCCAACAGTACTCTGTATTTAAAATTTCATGAAAGCCATATAGTAGACAATACCTAAAACCTAAACAGTTATAATGACTGATACCGTCAGGCGTCAGACATTTATCGTTGTCACTTCTGATGTCAAGCTGATAAGTGTCAGCTTTCTGTTGACATAAAGTTATAACTAAGAACTGATTTTCTTGTGCAATACATGTTGATATGTCAAAATTCTAAATGAAAAATGTCATATTAAATGTGTTTTATGTTCATACTGCAGAAAATCTGAATTATGATTAAACGATTAAATGTACTTTTATATTCATACTGCAGAAAATCTGAATTATGATTAAATGTGATTTTTTTTTTGTTCATACTGCAGAAAATCCGAATTGTAATTAAATGTGTTTTTTTTGTTCATACTGCAGAAAATCTGAATTATGATTAAATGTGCTTTTATGTTCATACTGCAGAAAATCCGAACTGTGCTTAAATGTGTTTTTTTTAAATTAATTAATAATTAAATATACCAAATATACTACATATTCTTTATAATGCTTCCTGATGACAAAACATAACCGAAAATGTCTCTCTGCAGGTCGTAACATTGCTGAACGACTTATACACATGTTTCGATGCCATCATTGATAATTTTGATGTTTATAAGGTAAGTTATAAGCACGTTTACATTTGTTCCTTGTATTCAACCATGAGATTTAACCAAAGCCTAAATAATAAAGCAACAAAGCATAAATCAAGATGTCTACCTTTACCTTTATATACCATTTCAGGTCGAGACCATCGGTGATGCCTACATGGTGGTGTCCGGTCTCCCTGTACGCAACGGCAAACTCCACGCTCGCGAGATTGCCGGAATGTCATTAGCTTTATTGGAGCAGGTCAAAAGCTTTAAAATCAGACACAGACCGAATGACCAGCTGTGGCTACGCATCGGAATCCACACAGGTACCCTTTCTCTTTTGGTGGAACGTTGCGTCAAGCGCAAATTTGTGTTATTACTTCAGTGCGCAAATCACCACTGAGTGTGTTTACACATAGAAAATAATCAGATTAAAATAAAACAGCAGTTAGGCCTTGATTTCAGCACCACTTACATGTATTTAAGTAATCTGATTATCAGATAATACCAGCTATCAGCTAATAATTATACTTTACAGTAACATGGTCATAGCATTAGCAATTCTCAAGTCAAGTTTGCAACATGTGAATAAAAGCAGGGCAGCATAAAGAGCAGCATTTCTGAGCATTTGTGATTTATAGATTTTTAATCCACGATATCGTGTTGCTGAAACAGCTCTGAGGAGTCAGCTTTAGGTTGCTTCAATGGTAAATATTTACATTGGAGTTGTTACAGAGCTTTTAAAAGCACACATTCTGTTTTGATTAACGGCATTAATGCACAATTGAATTATCGACTGAATTTCTTAAAAATATAGTATGTGGCTTATGTAAACCACAATATAATTTCTGACATATTTTGACCTTGTGGTTAATAAAGCATATTGCTTTTATGCCACACACCAAGGCAAGACTGAATCATTCCCACTTACCCCACCTTACATGGGCTGAGTCACGGCATTAGTACTTAATTAACGATTTCTCTTATACGCTGCCACGCAGCCAAACAGTAATCCTCTTACTTCTGGTTTGAAGTAAATCCCCCAGCATGCTCTCACAAATCTCTGTCAATCTCTGTCAGCTTGCGTGTACGCAGACCAGGGTGTCTGTTGTAATGAGAATAAGGCTGGTCTGACTGCAGGGATCAATGTCCTCATGGTGAACTCTTAACCTGTCAGATGATACTTATGATCAGAGGGGCTCAGTATGGTGTCTTCCGGCAGGAGTTAATAAATCTGCCACATCTGACTGTCTTTCGGTGTGTGTGTGTGTGTGTGTGTGTGTGTGTGTGTGTGTGTGTGTGTGTGTGTGTGTGTGTGTACAGGGCCTGTCTGTGCAGGTGTTGTAGGACTCAAAATGCCCAGGTACTGTTTATTTGGAGACACTGTCAACACAGCATCAAGGATGGAGTCAACCGGGGAAGGTGGGTGACAAAAACAAAATTCTAGATCATGTTAACCTGGAAAGAAAAGCTGAAAATTGTAGTCAAAGTAACGACTCAAGCCGTAGTAAGAAATAATTGTCCTTGAGTAACAGTAAGAGTAAGAAAAAAAAGTATTAGAAGCACACTAGTCGATACACAGGTTCAGATTTACAGTCATGTCTTCAAGTCATCATTTATTGCATCATACATGTACATGCATTTCTCAGCTGGTTAGCTAGATAGTCATGGGTAATCTCCAAAGTACAATTTGAATTGCATGAAATATTTCATACTAGAATGCATTGGAATACTAATTTGTTTATAATATTTTCCTGGCAAAGTGAACTGTAGTTGCAGTGCTACTTTATGTGTATCCCATGAACCATAATAATGGTGTCGCTAAGGTGTCGTATGACGGTTTACCTGATTCACATTGTTTATTATTTTTATATGATCAAAAATAATCAGTCCGCCTTGTTCAATTAATCTTTTTACAGGATTATTTTTATGTAAAAAAACAACACCAAATCACAAGTTTTATAAACTACTGCATCATAACATAATGGTGTTGTAAAGCCCCAGTGTACTTGTTAGGTGTCATGTTCATAGACACTCAGCAAAACAGGTTAAAGGCACAAATGCAGGTGCTTTTTTTATAACCAAGCCAACCAAAGTCCAAATCAGAACCCAAACATAAAGTCAAAACACAGGCTGAGGGTCAGGCGCTGAGCAGACAGATTTGACTGGACTAGGAGGACAACATCAAGGTCAAAAACCTGAGCAAGAGTCAGTTACCAGAATATCAAGTACACAAACAAATGACTTGGTACAGGGCCAACAAAGATCCCAAATACTCCACTACTCAAAATACTAAGGGCAAGGTTTAAACAAACACGACGACGGGGCCAACTCAAAACAGGTGAACGTGATCAACATAATCAACAGAACACAAAACAGGTAGGAAAAACACAACTAAAATTCAGGGGGCTGGAAATGGATCGCAAACGAACCGTGAATCTTGGGAGCTGGTATTTTCCCCTGGCGTCTTTAAAGTAGTAGTCCTTCCCAGTAGTACAATTTGAGATTCAGACACACACACACAATCAGAAACAATATTACACACCAGTTGGTTGTTGGAACTTCATAAATGTAATATTGCCTTTACAACACATGTTTTGAATTGTTGTGTTTAGTACTTGTGTATACATTGAAGTGACAGGATAATTGGTCCAGATGAGTCAATGCAAAATAAACAGGCTGGTGGTGGCTCCATAATGGTATGGAGGATTGGCATTTTATGAGACCCCTAGGACATCTACAAACGTCTCTGAAAGGTGAACGCTATGTGTGCCTTCCTTTCTGATGGGTTTACACCAGTTCATGTCCTACATTTATTCTAATGGCTTTGGCCTAACAGGGCAATGTGCCACAATACACGTCTAGAGACGCCAAATTATGGTAGTGAATGGAGGAAATGAACGTGTGTAACACAACATTCACATGTCAGAGATGTTTGTAGATGTACCAGGGGTCCCAGCTAAACAAACTTCATACCATTATGGAGCTGCTAGCCTATGTATTTTGCATAGACTTGTCTATACCATTTTATTCCTGGATATTCAGTGTATTCTGTCAGAAATATATACAAAGCACAAAAAGTAAGGAAATTTTCCATACTTCGGTCCAACTGTTTGTTAAATTAATAAATTGTTAAATTGACAATATGTCTTGTTTCTTCAAACTTCAATCATCCAGTCCACCAAACACCAAACAAGTCAATGGCAGAATAAGCTGTTTGGCAATGGCAGAGACGATTTGGCAAATTTTTCATGGGTGCAACCCATTTACACAGCTCTGCTCATCCCACAAATGCATCTTCCTTACAAATGTGACACCATTTAAAAGGGAAATTAACAGACTTTCCAGCAGTATAAGATTTATTGCCAAAAAGCATTGAAATAATCTACCAAACACAAATATCCTTACTTTTTGTGCTATGTATATAAATAATATAAATCATGAAATATAACATATATCGTTTAGAGGTTGTATAAAGAAATAAGCAAACATTCTGTGTTTCTGTGGCTGAATATCATTAATAGCATTATAGTGAACTACACTGTAGGGTCCATGGCAGGTCAACAGTAACAGTTGAATGCATATAAGTAATTAGCAAATGTCAGTAGATTAAACTGAATAAATGGATCCCATGTCTGAATGTCATATCACTACATCAGGAAAACAGGTACAGTGTAGTTACTAAGTAAATATATTGATTTTGGTAAATCTGTGTTCTCCATCTTGATGAGTAAGTGGTTTATTGGCCTTTGTCTGAATTGAACGTTTCAGTTATAGCTGTCTGAATCAATACAGTTACCAACATGCTATTCTTATATAGTAAAGTTGAACTTTCCCAGCATTTCAACACATTTGTCCATACATATACATACATATACAGACATGTCCTGCACCATTCATTCTGCTCATTGTTTGTAGTGTATTGACTTTCTGCCCGACTTCCTGTACTGGGCTTCCTTGTACTTAATAATCATTAATAATGAATGCAGGAGTCACTGCCCCTCTATCCTGTGTGATTTATAGCACACTTCTAAGTAAGCCTCAGCATGCACTCAGAACATAAAATCTATTGCACATGCACGGCCCATATGGAGTGTGTATTGCCCATCAAACACGTCCAAACCACTAGAGACATACATGCATACATACATTACTTATTACAGACTAGGCCTGGGGTTTTCCTTAAGTCTGAGGTCATCAGGGTCCAGCTGTCACTCATGCATGTGCACTTACGTTGATTGGCTGTATTGATATGTTCCCCTGTTTTGTCCCGCAGCCCTGCGGATACACGTGTCCTCGGCCACCAAAGAGGTGCTCGACGAGTTCGGCTACTTCGACCTCCAGCTCCGAGGGGATATAGAAATAAAGGTAAAGTATTCAAGGACATAATGAAACATGCCAATACGTGGGAATGACTTCAAACATAAAATATGTCCATTCAATACTGCAGCATAGCTAAAAGAGGGTAGGGGTTTAAGGGAAGGCCGTAAAATAGGTCAAATAAAGACAAAATTATTTTTATGTAGCCTACAAGCTAGCTCATGCAGGGTTTGTTTACTTGTAGGGTTTGTTTACTTGTAGGGTTTGTCCCGCCTGTCTGCCAGAATATGATGGCTTTTAGCCTTCTTCTCATTTGTAAAAAAAATTTATTTAAAAATGCAATGCTTTTTATGTTACTATATATTCTGTTTATATATTTTTAAGTGTCTGAATTCTGAATTTGTACGTTATTTGGATATTAATGTGTATTTGCTACAAAGAAGTAACAAATAACCTGATCACTGAAGGTTTTTTCTACGATAAACACATATAAAAATTCTTATAATTCAGTATAATATTATATGGTTTATAATATAATACAATAGTAGAAAAGACAGAGATCAAATGTTTACTACCTTTGTGTTCAACTGTTTTCAACTGAGTTCATCAGTATTTTAATAGTAATGTTAATACTTAGAGTATCTCAGATTTTTTTTTTTTTTTGGAATGACGTTGATGTCAATATTACCACAGCAATTTATGTTTTTATTTGTTAAAGAATGTGATGTCATATGTTTTTTTATCCATTTATAGTTACACTTAATGTTGTTGAACCTCTGCAAAACAAGTTAGATACAAGGCTCATGGTAGCTATGTTACAACAGCTATCAGTCATTCCCTTAGTAGTTTAAAAATAATAATAATAATAATAATAATAATAATAATAATAATGTTGTGTTACTAAAAAACAGCTGTAGGAATTAAACCTTCACCATATTAACAATGTGGTACATCCGCCATATAAATCCCCTAGAAAGTTGTTACCATGGTAAAGAATTAGGATTTAATGTATTAGGATGAGAGCCTGTATATAATATGGTGATTTGCATTGCAGTAGTATACCCATTCAGATCAGCTGCCCAATCAGATTCAAGAAATAAGCAGTGCTGTAGTATAAAACATTTCACTCACTATCTCTATATAAAGTGTCTTAAACATTGGGCTTGTGCTAGTGTACTTTTTGTACTATAGTATATAAACCAGCTCCAATATGTTCCAGTATATTTATTTCCTTCTGAGACATTTTTAACCGCATGTATCTTTCTGGACCCAGTGTTATAGATGGTACTCTGTGTGCCTCTCGGATTACAAGCCATAGCAGAGACAGAGAGAAAGAGTCAGCATGCGCGTTATATCCCAGTAGAAATGATAAACAAATGCCATTCAGTCCTGATGAATCCACTTCTCCAGTTAAGCTAATCGGACACTGGTCTGCACTTCCTTTTATGTGATTATATTTAAAGATTAGGGGCAGGGGATGCTCGACAGCTTCCAATCAGGGTGTTACTCATTAGTTTTCGCAGACGTGAGCCACTCTGCTGTGGCACTGAGTGTTGATTATTTGCTCCAGCGTGCATCCTGAGAGCTTGTCAATGCGCCGTATTGATTTCTGCGTTCCCTTTTTACAGGGCAAAGGCAAAATGAGAACCTATTGGCTTCTAGGGGAGAAGACAGATGTCTATGTTATCTGAGTGCTGCTGATGGAAGGAAGCTCCTGGCCAAAACCTATTCAGCACAAGTCTTGTTTTTTTTCCTCTCGGTATGAAAGGATGCACCAACCAGCCCCGTCCTCATTTTACTCTGAGGAACTATAATGTAGGTATGTTTCATACCTGCTTCAACTGCAAAACGAACTGTAACAATGGTTTATTTTATAACGATGATGCAACTTCCAGTGTTGAGAGCTGAGGATTTTTTGTTTCCTCAATGATTTTACTTATTTTTGTGCTTTCTATATCCAGATTTGTACGTGATTTGAAACTTGATGTGTATCTAAATACAGCACATGAGAAAAGGGCAAAGGTACAATGTACTGAACTTAGTGCTGGAGTCAGATGGGATTTCCGCCCTGGTATTATACAGGTTAATATTTGTATATATGTATATCCAAGACAATGTAAAATATTTTGTTCAATAAACAATCTGAAAATTCTGCTTTTTTTTTTTTTTTTTACAAAAGAAAAACTCTTTAGTCTTGCACAGATTTTCCAATCCTCCCTGAAAGGTTATCTCTCATAAGATCATCCAGAGATGAATATTACTTGAGTATCTCATCCTCTCTCCTCCTACAATCTCACTGAGTCGTATCATACTACAAGGAAAAAAACACACCAAAAAAACCCAACCAACCCACACAACAATTCTGACCACATACTTAATATAGCCTGACTAAAGTCATACTTGGTATGTGAGCTTGTATACAAGTCAAATCATCATTACTTTTAGTTTATATGTATATCTGTATATCTAGGGTGACTATTTGTAGTGGGGGTGACATGCGGTATGAAGGATTGACGTCACTGATTATCGACAGTCCATTAGGTCTTTTACCATCTGTGTGCTTATATGTGTGTGTGTATGTGTGTGTGTATGTGCGCACTCCTGTTCACAGCAGCATCCCACCTACTCGACTGTGAATTGCCTCCCACACTCGGCTCTGTCACTGCGGCTGCTGTTGCGGAGAGGTCGTACTGCAGAGTGCAACAGTGCTGTGTTCGATAATGAGGCGAATTCTTTGCTACAGTGCTCGACTTTGCATACTTATTCTTTGTTAGGAAGAGGCACTGAAATCCTTACACACTCTCTCTCACAAACACAGACACACTGCGCAACTCAGCCTGGCTAAGCACATAAAATCAAGAATAATAAAAACAAAAAATGCAACAATTTCTGACCGATCAAATTCCAAGAATTTAACACAATTCCGTGTTTTTTTTTTTTTTACCAGGTTGTCACAGAATCCATGATTACCACAAAGAATCATCCTGAGATTATAAGACACATTATAAATATACAATGTTTATACGCTGAAAAAAATGGTACACAAGTCTAATATTTGGTAGGTCCGCTACAGGGCAGGAAAATATTTTGTATCCAACAAACACCACACATCCTGCAGAACGTTCCACAGTCCTGTTGTATTCCGAGTTGTAGGATTTGTGCGTTTTGTGCATCCCAGATGTGTCTGATAACGTTGAGATCTGCTGACTTGGTGTGAACGGCAAAACCCCAAACTCACACAAATGTGCCTCTAACCATAATTTGGCATCTCTAGATGTGTGTGGTGGTGCATTGTCCTGTTGGAAGAAGCCAAACCCATCAGAACGTTTGTAGACATACCAGCGGTCCAATGGAATGCCAGCTAAACAAACCACATACCGTTATGGAGCCACCGCTAATTTGTACCAGTTTTTCTGGTACTTCAGTGTATATACTAGTTAAAGTAGGAGTGTGTAATTTCATTAATGTCATTGGTGTTAAGTGTTTCCAGTGAAGCTTCGCTTACATGTTAACTTAAACAAGCATCACAGAGTCTGTACCAATAAAGTTGCTTATGCAGCATTTTTGTTTTGTGCCCAGCTGTAAACAGTCACTTCAAGGTTTCATTATTATGCTGAGTGTTATGTTGGCATAGATGAAGTGGTAAGTGTGGGCCTTCAGTGTTTGGATGTTGGATGTAACTTCTTCTTCGTTTGTGCTCAAGAGATCCTCATGTAAGGCTGAAATTCCGTTAAATGTTTCCTTAAACAAATCCAGAATTTTTTTTTGTTTGATTTTCAGTTGCACTGACTCATGCTGTGATTAATCGTTCATTCGTACGTTACCTGGACCCCATTATTTATGCCTTTGGAGTCACTGTGCTCACTGGGCAGAAGGCACTCTGGACAGGTTACCAGTGTATTGCAGGGAGGATCCACAGAATCACACACAAAAACACCTAGGGGCAATTTAGTATCTCCAGTTTTGCTGCACGTCTTCGGATTGGTGGAAGAAACCGGAGCTTCCGGAGGAAAACCCACGCAGACACAAGGAGAACATGCAAACTCTACACAGGCTGTCTGGCTGGAGAATCAAACCCAGACCCTTCTTCTGCAAACAATCAGCCTAATGGTTTTCCAAAAAACAAAAAGGCTGTGAGTTTGTCAAAACACTAACAAAGGGGATTTTGAGCTGTCCGCGAGACAAAGGCAACTTTATTAAAGTCGATAAAGTACAAATTTGCGACAGAAAAATACACATGGACGACATCTACTGTATATGGCTCTTCACCACAGAGTCTGTATGCTGATATTCTGTTTGTGTTCATTTTTACATTCACATGAATTCATTTCTTCAGTGACTTAAAAATGAGATAGAAACCAGACAAATAACATAGTTGAACATTGAATGGTTGACACGTTAAAGTCGAAGGACAAGCCTCAAACACACATCACAATCACAGACTGTTTCACTGACTTAAAGACATTATCAGCATGAGCTTGCACATTAGCTCTACACATTTTTGCACACACAGATATATATTCTAATATTTTAAAAATATTGTTAATATTTAAACACTAGAATTTAGGGATCACTAAAAACTGGGGAATCTAGGGGCCTAGAAACTGGGGAATCCAGGGGCCTAGAAATTAGGGTCTACTAGAATCTAGGGACCACTTGAAACAGGACCAGTAGAAACTATGGACCACTAGAGTCTAGGGACCATTAGTCCAGTATCTTGCATCAACATCTCCACTAAACACATCACAAACTTCACATGTTTCAGGTTGGAGCTTTCCATATGCATGACTGGCAATAATTAACATTTAAACTTTGTGCATTTTCAACATTCATTCTCAATGTAGGTTCTACCAGATGACAAACACTTCCCAAAAAACAAAAAAAAAAAAAAAGTGAGGGGGTGAATCTGCATGAACATGGTCTAAAAATGACTTGTTGCCATAGCTACTCTGCTGAAAGCATGAAAGGTTAGTGCATTGGTGCTGGAAGTAAGCCACCGCATTCAAAGCGAAGCCAGCGCAAACGCTCGGCGTGTCGTGTGTTAGAACGCGGGTTCCTGCGAACGGTGGGGAGGCAGATGTTTTGTGTCTAGCTACGAACCTAAATAAATGTTGTCACTGTTCGAGCACAGCCTGCAAACGTTCAGTCGGAAGATTCACTGAAGGGAAGGAGCTTATTGAGTTTATTTGCCAGATGATAAGTGTTGTTGGAAAAGTATTAGGGATAACTGGAAAACATCAGGAAAAGAACGGCACGGTCTGTGACTGTTTGGGTTTCGGCTTCTCGTTAGATGAGAACCGAGGCCTGGTGTATATAATGGTCACGTCGTGGAACGAGTCTTGAGCGTCCATAGATTAGGCAACAAACAAACGACAAACAAACAAAAAAAAAAGGATTAGAACAAGCGTACTAGACAGCTATTTACCTTCTGATTCTGCTGCTTGGAAAGAAAACTGTTTGTACAAACAGCACAAAATTACACTTCCTCTATATCAAGACAGTCCTCAGGATGTGGGTCCAAGCACTCATTGATTGGTTTGGTGAAAGTGGCGTTCTTCTTAAAAGGAGCGTCTCTATTTTTCACTCCTGTCACGCCCTGTAAAATAAAACAATGAATGTACATTCACTCCAAAATTACTGGCCCGCCTTCATGAGAATGACCAAACATTCATAGCCATATATATAAACCATATTTTAACATATATTATATTTTTTATATTATTATTATTATTATTACCGTAACATATTGGGGCAGCTATAGGCTTGTGGTTAGGGAACCAGCCTTTGAACCAGAAGGTCCCTGGTTTAAGCCCTGCAACTGACAAGCCCTTGAGCAAGGCACCTAACCCCCAACTGCTCCCTGGGTGCTGCAGATAGGGGCTGCACCGCACTCTGGGCATATGTGCTCACTGCCCCCTAGTGTGTGTTCGCTAGTGTGTGTGAGTGTGTGTTTCACTAGAGATGCACCAAATGCAGAGGTCAGTTCCACTGCACATTGATCAAGAGTAGTTCACTTTCACTTTCATATTAATGTACCTGAATCTTGTCAAAGTTTTCCCTCCAAAATGTAATGGCCTCATCAGTCCTGTAGTCACGATCCTGAAAGCATATACAAATAATATATTAAATTTTTTTTATAGTAATAATGTTCACTTTGCGAAGCTATTTTTTTAAGGCTATCAAAACTTGTGACAGTAAAAAAGTGTGACAGTGAAACGAGATTATTCAATTAATCCAGAGCCGTGTAGTGACTGACCGTGGATGGGGTTGGATGGACACACTGGAAGCCTTCCACTGTGTAATCACTTCTGGTTACTGAGGACAGTTCAGGGGCTGGGGGTTGTGGTGTGAGCTCTGCATGAACCTGCTCACTGTAATCCAGATACAGTAATATTATCATATCATCAGATCATAAAGTCATTAGAGCAAAATAACATTCAGTTAAATTAAACATAGCAAACCAGTGATACTGGGTTTGGCATCCAGGTATAAAATTGACCTGTGCATTGTTAAAAGGAGAAGATCCTTAAGGAACTTTTGACGGTTCCTCAATTTGAAACTTTGGAGGAACCTCTTAAGGTGCTTTGAGGAACCTTCTCATTTATATCCAAATAAAGGTCCTCAAGATACCTTAATTTTAATGGGTTCTTTGAGGAACCAGATTTTATACCAAGGAATCCCCAAAGTTCTTCCAGGCACATCTGTGAGCATTGAGGAAACATTTCAGTTCCTGGAGGAGACCCTAAGGTTCTTGGATTAACCTATGAGGTTCTTCAATGAACTACTCATTTTTACAGTGTCACTCTTGGGCTTGGAGGCCAATGAGAAAATCTATATCAGAAGAACTAGTTTGTGGAAGCCAAGCCTTGATGACTCAGAGCTGCCAAAACAGCTCTGAGCCATCAAGGCATGGCCTTCACAAAACCTCTGAAAGAGTTCTGTGGTATCTGGCACCAAGACAACAGATCATTTTGTGGGTTTTCTATAGTATCAGACCAGAACAGACACAGACATCAGTGAGTCCTGGGTGTACATTTGTGGAGAAATTTTCATACTGGGACACACTCCACAAGATCTGCTCCAGTTCTCCGACCCAGTCGTCTATGCATCGCAATCGGATCCTTGTGAAAGTCGCTCAGATTCTTACACTTACAACAACACAACAACTTTGAGAACTTGCTGCCTAATATATCCCACCCCTTGGCAGGTGTTATAGTAAAGAGATAATCCATGCTGTTCACTTCACCGGTCAGTGGTTTTATTGTTATGGCTGATTGCTTTTTACTTTAGTATAATTAAGTAAGGAATAAAACACAACCGCACATTCTGTTATAGAAAAATAATCAGTGACAAGCTGTTTTTATCCAACCCTAAAGTGATTTATTCCACTTATAACAAAGCAATTTGCCAACAATTAATTTTTACTTAATTAAAAAGTACGTTTTTTTTAATCAATTTAGAGTTACATTTAACTCATATTTAACAAGTTAGCTTCTGTTGAAGCAGCTACAAATATGTGGACCTTCGCCAGCCTCTTGGTTTGTCTATTGAAGTTAATAAAACAGAATAGAAAACGTATAAGCCGCTAGAGTACTGACACTGGAGACTCCTTCCATACATGTTAGTTATATGTTTCCTTTCAGACAGTTTCACCTTATCAACAACATTTATATAAATAAATAAACAATGAATACCTAATTATATTTCAATATTATAATGTATTCATGTACAGTTACCCCTATAACACCTTTTGACCGATGAGATTCACAAATTCATAGCCCTCTGGTATCTATTACTTTGAGTATATTTTTATCCATCTCCTGAGTTTTATCTAAAGTCCTGGGAATATTTTTTTATTAGAGTCTCCATCCTGTTTCTCATTTAAGGCAGCGTCTGCTCCAGTTCTTTTAATAAAGTCCTGACACAACATTTGTTCTGTAGATGTGGTCAGTCTCTGTCCGTAACTGGCCTTTGTTTCAGGGTTCATATGCTGGTCTGTGGCTATGAGATACTGTCTCGTTTTAAGCTCGCGTTTCTTTTGTCTCTCTTCACAGAGGATAGTCGTCAGGGATACATCGAGCGATCCCTATAGCAACGCATCTCAAATGCCGTGATAAAGGCTAATTGAAAGCTTTTAATTGAACTATGAAAGCTGACCGAGACACAAACACTCCTTTGACCCAGTCTTCCCACTGTTTCCTCTGTTCTCCTGGCTGGAACAGGAAGTGTGGGAGGCTGCTAAAGTGTCGCTGAAGCCTCAGACAAGATGAGGTCATCTGTCTTGTTTCATCTCAAGATGTGAAGTTCAACAGTCTTGCTCGGATTGTTACCTTATGCTTTTGATGAGTTGCTTCTCCAGCAGCTCAGAGCGTAATCCTAGAAGGAAATGGCATGGTGTAATAAAAGTAATGAAGCACAAGTTCTGTTACAGATGGCCATCTCTAAATTTAAAAGCAGTGCTTGTAAAATGTGTGGACTTAATTCGTGTTTGGCAACAAAACCATTTATGACTAGTATGGGCAGGGATTAAGGGATTTCAGAAACATTTTTAACAACACAGCAGGAAACAGAAATGACACAATTTTTTAAATACTATAAAAATTCAAGATATAGAATACACATTTGTCCTTACCTTTCTGTGGTACCCGTGTGCCCTTAGGCAAGGTGAAAGCAGATTTCAGCGTACTAACCCCATGTAGTTTAGAAGACCAGTCCATCGTAAGGATGCCCCTGTGTCCATTTTTGTGGATGTCGGATGCTTGTCCAGTATTGTCCAGTGATGTAGTTGCCCTCTTCATTGCACAGAAAAGAGTTTATCATGCATGCAGCATGGTCATGGTATTGTATTATCAGTAATGAGAATTAGTTATAATTCACAAATGGAATGTTCAGGAATGTTTGGAGTGAAGGATTTCTATCATGCTAACTCTAGGATGTAGTAGGTAAAAAAACGGAGGCATGGTTGGTTTGATGGAGAAAGAGTTGGTTTGATAGATGGATGGATGGATGGATGGATGGATGGATGGACAGTTGCTTTAAAAGGTCAATGCATGGATGAATGGATGAATGGATGGATGGATGGATGGACAGACAGTTGGTTTGATGGATCACTGGATGGATAGTGGGGCAGCAGGAGAGCAGGGACTGGTAGCTCAGTAGGCAGTAGGACCTAATCAGAACGTTGTGAGTTTAAATTCCATCACCACCAAGAGGCCACTGCTAGGCCCTCAATTGCTTTGTTGTATAAATGAGATGTAGGCTGCGCTGTATAAAGACATCTGCCAAATGCCATGAATGTAAACGTAATGCAAAATGATAGATTTATGCATGAATGGATGGATGGATGGATAGATAATGCAATTAATACGTTGATGGAACTAATAGAATAAATGGAACGATGGATAGATAG
This sequence comes from Duopalatinus emarginatus, assembly GCA_028565595.1. Classification (NCBI taxonomy): domain Eukaryota; kingdom Metazoa; phylum Chordata; class Actinopteri; order Siluriformes; family Pimelodidae; genus Duopalatinus; species Duopalatinus emarginatus. The sequence goes on along the minus strand of JAOVVF010000030.1, from coordinate 4,274,421 downwards.
ATGTATGCAACAAATTGATGAATGGATGGATGGACAGACATAATGAATTGATGGATGGCCAGACAGAAACAACAACATGATGCTGATGATAGAAAAATTCGAATAATAGAAATAATAATTAATAAATAAATAAATAAATAAAATTATTATTATTATTATTATTATTATTATTATTATTATTATTATTATTATTAATATTATTATTAAACTGACAGGTCATTTTAAATAAACTTCATCTTACCACAACTGTAATAAAACTAAGAAGTACTTATAAAAGTAGCAAAACAGTTAATACAATAAAATAATGAATATAATTGAAGGCTGTTACAAATGC
>JAOVVF010000030.1:4210969-4230938 GCA_028565595.1 Duopalatinus emarginatus | reverse complement strand
ATGAGCCGACTCACCTCACCAATAGAGCCGACTCTTTCAGTTCCCTTTAAGTGTGTTCATTAAAATGAGCCGACTCAGCTCACCAATAGAGCCGACTCTTTTACCTCCTTCTAAGCGTGTTTATTGAAATGAACCGACTCAGCTCACCAATAGAGCCGACTCTTTCAGTTCTCTGTAAGCGTGTTTATTGAAATGAACCGACTCAGCTCACCAATTGAGCCGACTCTTTAATCTCCCTATCAGCGTGTTCATTGAAATGAACCGACTCATTTAGCTCCCAAACGTCTCATTTATTTAAAATGATTTTAAACATTGAAAAATAAGTTTTGTTTTTTGTCTATGATAGAATTGATTATCTATGTTTTTATCAGCCTTAAATAATTGTAAACTCAGCGACATTATAATATAAATACAGTAAAAATCAATAAAATAATGTGATTTTGTTTATTTATCAGAATAAATTCATAATAAACACAGCTGAGACTTTAACACACGCTTTAATATTTCTACTTTTATACACAGTTAAACTGCTTGAGTAAGAAAATTGACTGTAATCACAAGAAATGAAAAAAAATATACAAATCAACGTTGACCTAAAAGAGCCGAATCAAAGAGTCGACTCATTCGTGGACTACACATCAAGGATAACTGGATGCTGTGTAGCATGTTAGCACGCAGGCTAGCCGCGGTTATATAAATACATATATTTAAATATTTACTTTATGTACATTATTTTAACGAGATGAACGGGATGCCGAGTACCGCAGTAATCCAGATTACCAACCTGTCCTCGTCTGTTAATAGCGAACAAATGAGGACTCTTTTCGGTTTCCTCGGGGACATCGAGGAGTTGCGGCTCTACCCTCCCGAGTAAGTGCACGCCTGCTGGGATACGCGACTCAGGAAACACCGGGGATGTGTAGGCCTGTGTGTTAGCGTTAGCAAGAAGGCTACAGAGCCGTGAATGTTGTTTGTTGTCCAAAAGAGTCTTAAATTATATTTCCTAAAGTACTCAGGTAAAAGGTAAAACTTTTTCGTTAAAAAAAAATAAAAAAAATAAATATATAGATATATATAGATATATATATTTACGAAATCTACAGGAACATCTCAAAAACAGATTGTTAGCGTTAGTAAATATTAGCATGTAGCTAGCGTCATATGAAAAATATACATTTACCACATCTATAAACCTCAGTCAAGACAAAACATTCCACACACAAACAGTTTTAACCTTTTAATACGTTTTTATTTAGTGATGTCCAGTGTAAGACAATAAAAACAAACGTTTTATATAATGTGTTTGACATTCACTACGTTAAACAGTCCCTAAAACTGGTTAGGGACCGTCGAGCAAGTGCCACATCTGAATAAAACGAAGATGTAAACACTGTTGCAACCAAGAGGTCTTAATAATGCACACCATGTTAATACTGGTAGGACCCCAATACCAGACATTACTCTCTAAACAACCCCAGTTCCTGGTTGCTTTGACATTGTGCTCCATGTTGGGCATCTGTATGCTTGTGTTTAAAGAAACCAGCCTCCAAAAATAAATTTGCTCCCTACATGCAGTGAACCATAGATTAATAAATGCAGATACTATTAGGCAGACTTGCCCAGCCTTGGTCAGGCCCTATCCATGGCACCTAGGTTAGGTCCCTTGCTCAAAGGTACTTCAGTTGTGTCTTGTCAGTATCGGTATCAAAACGGCAGCCTTCTGGTTGCAAGGCTCGTTCCCTAGCCTCGAGTTATGGCTGTCCCCAGTGTACGAGTGTCAATATCCCTGCCTGTTCTGCACAAAACTGAAGCACTTGTCCTGTATGTGAATGATTTTTTTTTTTGTTATGTGTTGCGCTGCAGCCACATTATTGTCTGATGTATAATACATGAATGAGTGTACAGGTGTTCCTATTAAAGTGACTGCTCAGAGTGTGCACCCTGGGGTTTTTGTTAATATGATAGAATTTAATATAAATTTTTATGTATATTGACCTAATAGAATTAATATTAATGTGTATATATACTTATGCAGTTATGTCGGAATTTAGAATAAATGCTCAATACAAAAAGAAATACTCGACTGATATCCTCTTTCTCTGTCTTTGTTCTTTTCCAGCCACACGCCGCTTTCCTTCTCATCTAAAGTCTGTTACATAAAATACAAGGAGCCGAGCAGTGTTGGTGTGGCCCAGCATTTAACCAACACTGTGTTTATTGACCGAGCTCTTATTGTTGTCCCCTGTGCAGAAGGTTAGTAACGTCCTCCTGGCGTTTTTGCTATTTTTTTTTTATATTCACAGATGGCTTTATGGACTGCCTGCAGAGCTTGTTTGACATTTTGGTTTCTTGTGTTTTGTTGGTAGATTTAGTGGATGGAGTAATAGTCAGGAGCTTGAGTTGTTTAATAGCAGGATGGAGACTTGATGTCGGTGGTATTAAGCTTATGTATGTATACAAAATCCGTTTGATGGTGTCAGGTACGCGTAGTCTGTGAGTTTATCAGTAGTCTTTGTATAACAGGTTTTCGACTAAGCGACATAACAGTTTTTTCTTCATGCTTAAAATTAATTTAAGGCTTTACATAAGATGTTTTGTTTTGGTGCTTCACATTTACATGTTGTGAACATGAACCAGTGAACAAACTCATACATAGCAGGCAACTTTAGCCCTATTCAGACAGGACTAAATTTACATGCAGTGAGATCGTGCGGTCATTTTTTAGTTTACAGTTGCGCGTCTGTGATGTTTCCATCCTCCATTATAAAAACTGCAGGTCAGATTTCCTTTTATTTTTTCCCTCAAACTCAGCAGTCATGCGATCATTTTATTTCCTTCCATACACACGTTTTCGTGATTTTTCCATTCCTTGTGTCGGAAAAATCGATCTTAGACTGCTGCTGCTTGCGGGACTTAGTTTCGTAGCACATATCAGGGCCTGTTCCCTTGATATTAAACACTCAAGGTTAGGGAATCAGATTTGCCACAAAAAGGTTGCTGGTTTGATTCCCTGAACCAACAAGACCCGAGCAAAGCACCAACCCATCAACTGCTCCCTGGGTGCTGCTGATAGGGTTGCCCACTTACTCGGGTGTTCACTGCCACCTTGCGTATGCGCTCACTGGAGTGTTGCACAGCAGGGATTGGTTAAATGCGAAGGTCCAGTTCCTCTGTGTGCAAGCACAGTAGGCCAGGCGCTTCGCTTTCACTTTTTTTACTTCCCAAGTCACAAAACGAGAAATAGATGCTTCTCGCATGCTTTGATTATTGTTTTATTGCGTTTTCAAATTGTTTCTGGACACAAAAAATGCAACCCGCTAGAAATCTCCACTTGTGGTCATTTTATTGCTCTCTGACTGCAAACAGGAGCGGGGTTGTGAAACAGACTATGACCGATGTCCCCGTTATAAACACATCCAAACCAAATAGGGCTTTAGTCGTCATAATCGCAAGCGTATTCATAACCATCATCAACTTGAAGTGTCTGTTTTTAATCAGATCAATGAAGGGATATGAATGATAAAATGTACGAAAGTCTGTAAAACACCTCTTCCTTCACAAGCTGTCTTTTGCTAGATTATTTGCGATAAAGACTGACTTAGGAAATGTTGAAACATGTTAACGATCTGAGGTGCTGCTGTGTGTCGTATGCGTAACGACTGTATCGCAGGTTGGTGTGTGATTAAAATAAATTCTGTTTATTTATTTTCTTTTGCTCAGGGTTATGAGGCTACATGCACCGCGTGTGTGCTTGTGTTGTGGTGTTTGTCGTGATCGAAACACTCCGCCACACCAGAACTTCAGTAACTAGGCCTACCTAAACAACCAGTCTGTCTTCTTTTATCATTTGCCGGCCAAATGAACAAATATAAAAAGTATGCAGTGTGTTATGATCAACGATGGTATCGTAAATGAGCTGTCCCTCTGACTCTTGGTGCTGCAGGATGGCTTACTGCGTTCATTAATTTGGTTTCTGTATGTTTTTTCTGTGTTGATTATGTGTGCATATCAGATGACTAGAGTGGCCCAGGCGTTACAGTACTACACTAGCCTGACTCAAGGCTTTGTTTTCCAAGCCACTAAACCCGCTGGGGCCCACGCTGCCTTCAAGGGGGGATTGTGACCAGGAGCGTAGCTGCTGAACCTTCCAAGATGGACACCTTGTCTCTTTTTTTTTTTTTTTTTTTTTTTTTTTCTGTTTCTTTTCCTTTTGTCTCTTGTTTTGTTTTTCGTTTTGTTTTTTCTCTGACATTGTCTTGTTTGCCTCATAGAAGAGGCTGTTGCATATTTCATTGTGTTTCTTTTTTTTTTTTGTTTGTTTTGTTTTTTTTCTTCTGTCCCCAAGTCCCCACCATTCTTCCTCTTCCCTATGCAGTTGTCCACTTTTGCGTGTCTCTCAAAGCTGTCCAGGTTGGCATCCAGTAATGGAGGGGAATTCGAACGGTACACAGGCAGCCGTGGCTGGCGATTAATTCTGATCTTTGTATCTAATCTCAATCTCTCTTTCTCTTTCTCTCTCTCTCTCTCTCTCTCTCTCTCTCTCTCTCTCTCTCTTTCTGTCTATTCATCTATCTGTCTATCTATCGCTCTATCTCTCTTCTGTCTGTTGGTGTTGCCATGCTTTCACTGTGACTTAAGGATCCTGTATAATAACCGGAAAAACTTTTCCAACTTTTAATTAACCTGTACTTAAAGACCTTACAGATTATTGGATATTTTACTTGAAAAAAATTGAATCTATTTTAATTCTGTCCTCGTGCTTTTCTCACCAATTACTATCAATTATTAGACGATCTCTCACTCAACGCATGCAAGAATTAATTTTACCTAGTAGAGTAAAAATTAAAACAAACCAAAAAAAAGGAAGCTGCTTCTCTCTTTTTTTCCGAAGTTACATTTTTTGGGGGGACGGGACACTTAAAAAGACACTTAAAATGTTCTTCTCTTCTGTATCTGATGTTCTGTGTGCTATTAGTGATGCAGCCAACATGAACGGTTGTCTTGTGTTGCACACCCTTTCCAACACTGCGACACGATTGATCCCCAAGGAGAAAAGCGCCCATGCTTGATATCGTATGGTTCATGCCCCATTATGTTTCCAATACAGGTGACCTATACCACAAAGTGTTACCTCATTCTCTACATTTGTGTTCATTTATTTTGTTTTGTTTTGTTTAAGAGAAAAGGTCAATTTTTTTTGTTTGCTTTATAAAATATATGCTACTTAAAGTGAACAAGGCTAAAAGATAGCTGTGCTAGTAAATTGGACGTAGTGAAAGGCTCATGTATGATCGGTGTTGGATCTCCTCTCTCTTGTGTGCATTTAGAAGGGAGAAAGTGCTGTTGCTCTCCATTGCTCGCTCTCACACCAGGTCACTTGCCCCGTAGGAAAGATCCCAGAGGAAGCCAAGGCTTTGTCGCTTCTGGCACCTGCAACCCCAGTGCCCACTCTGATGCCTGGCGGAGGACTGCTGCCCATCCCGAGCCCTTCACCACTACAGAATGTAAGCATGTCTTTTTTTTTTTTTTTTTTTTAACTGAACTAACACTGAACATCCAGACTTCATTGTCATTTTAGTTTTACAACAATTATATGTTTAGTAGCTCAAAGAAAGACCATCAGCAACAATAGTAATAATATAAAAAAGAGGTAGTAATAATAGTATTAATGTAAGAAGAAAAAAGTTGCAGGACTACGTTTGTATTAGGGTTTGATAGTGTGAACAACGCAGCGCAACATATGTAACACATTCAGGAGCTAATTCTGATTGTGTAGGTTTGTATTTGGCGTATGTCTAATTCAAGGAGTTCAAGTGATGCTGCTATGTTCGACTTGCCATTTTAACCAGCCTCCACTTTTTTGCTCTGATGGATCAGTATACAGTCGTCTGTGTTCAGCTGGTAAATTTTAAACACTGACTGTACAATACATGGATTAAAGAGGAAATGGGCATAAACTTGATGAGAATGTATGAGGCATACATCTTTTTTTTTTAGTTTTTAATATAACTACGCTATCTGTTAGTGCAGAGGACTAAAATGACCTCATTCCAACTGGCGAAATACCAGTTATTTGGTAAGTCAAGCGCAGTGTGAGTCATCAGCCTCTGGAAATCTTTTTCAGCAGTTAAGACCAGAGAGGAACGTGAAGCAAGATTTACTAAGTATCGAAATGAATTTTCAGATTACTGAAAGTGCGTGGTCTTATTTTGCACTGAATGTATCTAGTTCACGTAAATGCACTCTTGTAAATTTGGGATTTATGAGCTTGAAATTAAAGACGTTGTTAAAAATAAATGGGAAGATCATAAATGTCCTTTATATTTTCATGACTCAGCAGTTGGGTTTGCCGCTGGCAGCCCGGGCTCCGCTCCACCTTGGGCTTGAGTCGTCACTGAGCTCCATCCCTTCTCAACCCCCCATCATGGGCAATGTGGACCCTTCTAAAATCGACGAGATCCGCAGGACGGTGTATGTTGGCAATCTCAATTCTCAGGTACGTATTCAAATTGTGCCCTTATTCAGTGCGTATCAATATTCGTGTTTAAGTCTTGGATAATATGGAAACAGTTTGGCAGACAGTGATCTAAGTTTTAGACACAAGCTGTGGCTGCCATGCAGGTTTCCTCCCCCTGTACCCACAGCTTGTGTGTAAAACTGGATCATGCACTAGTAAACTGTATTCATGTTACATGGATTTTGCTTTACTTTTAAGACACCCAGAATAATGAGTAAACAAACAAAGTAATTTTCCTTCTGTAGACGACCACAGCTGAGCAGCTGCTGGAGTTCTTCAAGCAGGTCGGCGAGGTAAAGTTTGTTCGCATGGCCGGAGACGAGACACAGCCGACACGCTTTGCCTTCGTGGAGTTCGCCACCCAGGACTGTGTGGCCCGAGCGCTCGCCTTCAACGGAGTCATGTTCGGAGACAGACCTTTAAAGTGAGTCACCGATTATCTGATTTTACACACGCACAAAGACTTGATGAACTTTAACACGTACAGATCTTTGAACTGTTATTCACAAAATGATGATGCAAAGATTGTGGAACTGTTTTTCAACTTATTAAAAACTTTTATTATTATTACTGGATTTAATAATTTTTGCTATTGAATTGCATCAGCTTGAGTGTTTTATGTGTACTGTTAGGATCAACCATTCCAACAACGCCATTGTGAAGCCCCCGGAGCTGACTCCTCAGGCTGCTGCTAAAGAACTGGAGGACGTCATGAAGCGTGTGAGAGAGGCTCAGTCCACCATAGCGGCAGCCATCGAACCAGGTTCTTCTTAATCACTGTTACAGTTTGTTCTAATAAAAAGTGATTGTAATAAAAAGGCCCCTGTTTTGAGGATTGCTGAGATGAATTCGTGTTTTCTGTTGCTTACAGTAGAGAGCAAAAAACGTTCATCCAGCAGATCCAGGAAATCAAAAAGGTCCCATTCCAGATCGCGCTCTCATTCACGTTCTCACTCACAACAGAAACGCTCCCGATCCAGACACAGGTGAGTCTTTAACCGCTTGTTATATCAGTGTCACTTCTTCAGATTAGGCTCATCTTGAACTGTAATTCTTCTCAGAGGTGTCAGCCTCTTCCTTTGACCCAGATCTATTTACAGATCTAGCACATCTAATTTGATTTGTTTTGCACGAAAGGGCCCAGCCTTCACAGAGGTCATGGCGGAGGGCAAGTGATTCCCACAAGAGACGCTCCAGAGACAGGAGATATAGCCGCTCACACTCCAGGTTAGCATGAGTGCTGCGCTGGTCTCATTCACAAACTGGCGTTTGTGTGATTCAGAAGTGAATACCATGACGCATCAGCTTGGAAAGAATGAGAAAGCCTGTCTTTGAAAAAGCGTCTTTCAACGTTGTGTAACTTCTCCTTTTGTTAGAGAAAGGCGGAAAGACAGGGATGGGAAGGTGAGGAGGGGGGACAATGCTGATGACCGGAGAGGAGAGAAAAAAGGAAGAATGCCCTTTAAAGGTTACAGACAATCTTCAAGATCTCCCAGCAGGTCAACAAAAAAACTTTACTTTTCTTTACTTAACCTCTGACTCATTAAAACCAACACTCAAAGTGTAAAGATTTACTTTTTTTATTTTTATTTTTTACAGAGGACACAGAAAGAGGAGCAAATCACGCTCCAGATCTGTAAGAAAGAGAGCAAGATCTCCGTCACCAAAAAGGTAAATACGGCGCATGTTATCTTAAACATGATACAGCATTTTGAGTGCACCGCATGCCTAAGAATTGATGTGCTGAAGTCATTGAGAGGTTTAATATTTTGTACTCTTTCTCAGAGGGAAGAAAGACCGAAGGAGAGAGCATGCACGGGGCAGCAGCAGGGAGTGGAGAGAGAGATCAGCATCCAGGAGGAGGAGCAGAGACTCGGACAGGCAGGACAGCAAAGCAAAGTCCAAACAGGTGAGTCTAATAAATCTGATTTATTACATAAGCACACATTCAGACGAGCAACAAGCCACCGACATCAGGGTGTTATATGTTTATACCCCAGCATTCATGATGTAGTATGAAAGTATACACTGAAAGTGTACAAGTCTAATATTTGGTAGGTCTCCACGAGCTTGCGAAAAAATATTCTGTACCTAATAAACACCACACTTCCTCCAAAACACTTCACAATTCTGCTGTATGCTGAGGTGTAGACAAAACTTGTTCTTTTAACCATAATTTGGTGTCTCTAGACGCGCGTAGTGGTGCATTGTCCAGTCGGAAGACCAATCAGAATAAATGCAGGACATGAACGGGTGTAACTCGTCAGAAACGAGGCACATTTACGGCATTTAGCAGACGACTTACAAGGTTATTGGTATTACAGGTAGGCCAACATAGTGTTAGGAGTCTTGCCCAAGGACTCTTATTGGTGTAGCACAGATTGGCTGCCCAGACCGGGAATCGAACCCAGGTCTCTCACATGGGAGCCAATGATGTCACCACTGTACCACACCAATCCTGTCAGAGATGTTTGTAGATGTACCAGGGGTCCCTTTGAATGCCTGCTAAACAAACCTCGTACTATTATGGTACCACCGCCAGTTTTTCTTGCATTACTGCACACAAGAAAGACTAGAAGTATTAAAACATTCAATAATGGTTCCTTTACTGTGGTACCTTAACACAACATACTGTTCATCTTATTGCCCAGAACTCGGTCAGCGATAACTGACATACATTATAAGATAAGCTGCGGTAGACGATGCAGGATGATGTGGCATTATGTGTAACTCTGATGTTCTAGATATAAGGCAGAAACAAGATAAGTTACTGAAAATCACTGAAAATAATTCACCTGCTCTTGCGTCTACGCTTGCGTGTGGCTGATAGCAATCAGCTCCTCTTTTATGGCCTACTTCTAAGGAACTGTGTGGAAAAGTAACACTGATAACATGCTTCAAAACATGATTTTATCTCTGGAAATGGGGCCAGAGCATGTCTGTGTAGTACTCTGTGGTCGCAGGTTCATGTCGTAAAAAAAAAAAAAAAGAAGCAGATTTTTATTCTTGGATCTATCTGTTGTTTGGGTTTATCATGACACTTGTATACACTTATCAGGTCTTGCAAAAGATAGGCTACAGTTTAGCTTAGCCGGAACAGCGTTTATAATTTATTTAGGAGACGCCTATGCTGCTTTTTTAGCTAAAGCTGAAAGGTCATAGCAAACATAAAAAAAAATTCTGGTTTATTTATCAGTGGAAAAAAAAACCTCCCCCAGCCAGCAGAAAGCAGTTCACTAAAAGGAAAAGGATGTGGGATGTGAGCAAAGGTTTTGGTTCAAACGCATGTAAAATTGAAATGACGCACCGTTCATTGACGTATTAATTCAAATTTTGTCAGATGGCCCTTTTTTACAAAACTTGTCAGAACATAGCCCAGAACATCAGCCGTAACATTAACACCATCTGCCAAAGCAGCAGCTCCAAAACCGTCAAGGCACAGACTCTACTAGACCCCTGAAGTTGTTCTGTGCCACTGAGATATTTGCAGCAAATCCTTGCGTGCATCCTCTGTGGGATCGGACCAGATCAGGGCTAGCCTTCGCTCCACAAGCACATCTGTAAGCCTTGTAGGCAACTATTTCTAGTCCACTAAGTGTCCCTGTGTTTTGGTCCAGTTTTTGGTAGGTGTTAACCACTGCATACAAGAGCACCCCACAAGACCTGCTGTTTTAGAGATGCTCCGAATGCTCCGTCTAAGCGTCACGATTCGGCCCCAGTCAAAGTCACTCGGATCAGATTGTCTTCAAGTGTGGGATGTATTGGACGGAAAGTGATCAGTTAATATATTGGAAGCAGGAGAAATGGATCTGAGTGACTTTAATAAGGCCACATTGTTATGGTTAGGTGACTGGATTAGAGAATCTCCGAAACAGCAGGTCTTGTGTGCTTCATTCATGTGCTTGGGTAGTGAAGACTAGCATGTCTGGTCTGCTCCCACAGAAGATCCACTAAAGGACAGTTGCGAATGTCTTGGTGTCAGATACCACGGAACACCTTCAGAGATCTTCTGAAGTTTATGCCTTGATGGATCAGAGCTGTTTTGATCATTGGACAGGAAAATAATAATAACTAGGGAATGAATCACCTTCAGTATGGTTGAAGCTAAGTGCGTCATCATATATTAGTCTCCTGTAACAACACTTCACCCAGGTGTGTATTTACTCCATGTAACCAGCATGTTTGTTTATTTTTTTAAAATTTTGTAGACGGACAATGCCTACAAGCAGAAGGAACGGGATTATGAGAGCGATGGCGAGGACATGGGCTCAGGTGCCAGCGAAGACTTTTCTCACGGCCATCACAACGGCGAGTACAGCAGCATGAACGCCGATGAGGACTTCTCAACAGCCGAGTGAACCGGACAAAACCGGGCTGCCACGAGCTGACACTTCCCCCGGGGCTTCACATACTTGAAACGTTCACGTTTTCTCCTTGTACAGTGTTTCTTCTCGTCTCTCTCTTGATCATACTGTTAGATTCCTAGAACTGTTATTTTTTTGTGCTAATTATGTAAGAGCTGTATTGAGATATACTGTATGCTTGTGTACATAGACCCGGATTTCTATTTCCTGTCTTCTGGTTTTTTTTTAAGATATGAAGCACCTCATGGACATGCCTCATTACTGTTCACACTATGTATTGTTCAGACTTTTTACTAGGATCCAGGGGATCATTTCTTTTTCATGTATAGTTGCCCAGATGCCCTCAGTCATTAAGACTTAGTAATTATATGTTAGAGGAAGTATGGGGTAAGAAAAAATATCTAGTATGGAAAAAGTGCCTGGAAAAAAAAGATGCACAGGTAATTATGCATAGTAAAACATAGCTTGTGCATTTATCTAACACAGTAACAAGGCTGGTAGTTGGGGCTTTTTAGATGTATTTTTTTTGCACAGTATTTTGCATAATCCAGTAAATTATGATGAGGTTTACAGTAGTTATACTGTACAGTGTTATTAATCTGTCCATCAGGTTTCTCAGCAGCTTTTTTTTTTAATTTCCCTGTCGTATTTCATGTGCACATCTTTAAATTTGATTAATTGAGACCGTCTACTTGTAAACACATATATAAGCTGATTTGAGGTCTACATTGAAGTGCTGGAAAACAGTGGTACACCAGTTTAATACATGAAATCTGACGTGAAACGATGCACACGAGTCTTTTAAGGGCCACAGCGCTGTCGTAGTTTTGAGGTTATGCTGGAATCCTTGTAGTCACCAGACACCCAAGATATGGTCATATGTGTAAATCCAAGCTTCGCTTCTACCTCCTAAATGCCATGACCCAGGCTTGGACAAGCTCCAATTATTAAACCGCATTAAAAATGATTTAAATTATGATAACAGAAACGGATACAACCAATGATGGGTAGATGTAGGTGCCATTGCTATGTATTTTGCATAGTACCAGTTTTTCTGGCACTTCAGTGTACATCGTTTCATACATGCGTACAAGTTTGGGAACATTGCAAAAGTTATAAAAATATTTTTTTTATACAGTTCTGTTCAGATGTAATTTGGTTTCTTCATTTGCGTGTGTGTAGTTGAGTGCAGATGTTTGCACACCTTTAGGACAAAATGATGATATATATATATATATATATATATATATATATATATATAAAAAAGTGTTATCAGAGATGGTGTGTAGCGTATGTTGTGATATTAATAGAGGCGGGGTGTACATTTTTCTTTTACGTTTTTTTCTACATGTGATCACTACTCTCTGGTCTGTTTGTTGTCGGTAATCAATTAAGGAGTCACTGGAATTTTATTTTTAGTCCGATTGTAGGACTGTTTCAACATTTCATGTTTACCTAAAATTGTATTTTGTTGTACTGTTAAAAAAACACTACCAAATACAGTTCTCTTTTTTTAACATGAAGAAAAACATAGGGGGTACAAACTTTTGCACTCTGCTATGCGACTATTGAAATCCAGTGTGTTAAATTCAAATGAAAGCGGTTCTTGACTTTTATTCTTTTGTGCAGCGTGACTCTGTGGATACATCTGACCTATTTTTGGAAAACGAATATGTACATTGAAAATAAATAAATATTCCCTAATGCATATTAAAGATGATATAATTTACACATGGTTTCATTCTCAAGGCTTTATATGTGTCATATGGTCGCGTCTTGGTTTGTTAACGTGCCTGTACACTGAAGTGCCAGATGAACTGGAAATGCATAGGCTTGCCTTGGCTCCATAATGGTGTGGAGTTTTCATTGGACCCCTGGTACATCTACAAATATCCGACAGATGAACACTGTTATGAGTTACACCTTTTCATGTCCTGCATTCATTGTAATGGATATGTCCTCTTCTAACAGGACAATGTGCCACCATACATGTCTAGAGACACCAAATTATGGTCAGAGGAACACTCGTCTGAGTCTGGGGTTTTGCGGTTTGCACCTAAATCATCAGATTTTAGCGTTATCAAAGACATCTAAGATGCAACGCAATGCTGTAGGGTACACTAGTGTAATATTTGGTAGCTTCCCACAAGGCATGGACTCCATGAGCTTGCAGAAATATTCTGTAGGTAGTGACCACCATACATCCTGCAGAACGGTCCACAATTCGGTTGTATTCTCAGGTGTAGGATTTCTCTTCCTCAGGCATCCCAGATAAGTCTGATAACATTGAGATCTGATGACTTCTGGTGTGAATGGCAAAACCCCAAACTCAGATGAGTATTCCTCTAACCATAGCTTAACGTCTCTAGACGTATGTTGCGGTGCATCGTCCTGTTGGAAGAAGCCAAACGTATCAGAATGACTGCAGGACATGAACACCTGTAACTCGTCAGACAGGAGGTGCACAAGTTTATCAGTCACTTTAGTGTCTACAGTTAAGGAAATGGATTTACAGTCCTATCTGTGAGATTCAGAAGCTGTGTTTGTTCAGGATTGTCTCTCGTGTCCTCAGATTTAGACAGCGACTGTCGAAGGTACTCCTGTCCTGGATCTGAAGACGCTGCTCCTGAGCTGGAAGGAGCTGATGATGTACCCTTGGTGATCTGCTGGAAAAGCTCCATGGTGGTGTAGTCACTCATTAAAGCACTTGCTGGGTTTGCTACAGCTGTAGAGACTGACACTGTGCCTGTCACACTAGCTGGGTCCTTTATATTGTCCGCTCCCTTAGGTGAGTCTTCTATAGAGCCTTTAGGATTAGTGTCTGTAGGAAAAGCCTCATTAGGTGTGGAGTCCGTTGCCAAGGACGTTGTAGGAGATAAAGGAGGTTTGTTGTCCTCTGATGAAGGAGACGCATCAGGCATAAGGGCAGCCTTCGTCCATTTGTTAGGGACGTTGCAGGCGAAATGTGTCTCTTTTTTAGCCTCCAAAACAGACACGTGTTCTTCTGTCTGCTCTAGATTTGGCCTGCACAGAAGCTCCATCACCTCCTGTGAAAACAGAGTAAAAAAATGCCACATCATCGATAAGTTTAACACCAAAAAACTACTCAAAAGTGAAACAGTAAGTTCTCAACGTTGATGTGTTGGAAGCAGGAAAAATGGGCAAGTGTAAGGATCTGAGTCCTGTGGGGGCGTCTACAGTATACTAGATCAAAAGTAGTCCAAGGAAGGACAGCCGTTGGACCGGAGGCATGATCATGGGAGCCCATGGGAGCTTAAAGGGCGAAGGCTCGACCATCTTGACCTTTGGTGGCTGCTACCACAGCCAACCCTTAAAGGTCTTGTGGAGTTCTGGTGGCTGTTTTGGCAGGTGGTGTTTTAGAAAGCTTATTCGTACAGTTAAGGGCTCTTATCTTCCTAAAGCAAGATACTTCAAGAATTTTCAATGCGTTAAAATTCCTCTCAGACGAGAAATTTTTTATTCCTGAACCTGATTGGTTACAAGGTCTTCAGTGTTCTGGAATTGTAGCATTGACTATTATAATAAGGACTACAACACCCAGCAGCCCAAGCACATTACATGATCCACACTTCCCTGATCCGAGCACCTATACCTTCGCATCATTAGTCGCCGTGATTCACTGCACCCTTATGTGAAAAAGATTTGCTACGAAGTGCCAGAAAGCCTATGCAAAATATATAGGCTGGTGGTGGCTCCATAATGACGTGGGGTTTGTTTTAGCTGGCATATCATGAAACCCTAGGTACATTCATTCTGACAGGTTTGACCTCTTCACTGTAAGAATGGTCTGGGTTCAACTTTCCAGGTTGGGTGGACAGGTCTTATCATTGGAGATGCTAAATAGCCCCTAGGTGTGAGTCTTGAGTTATGACCAATAATCGCTGGGATAGACTTTAGCACACCCCATGATCCAGTAGTAGGATAAGTAGCTTCGATAATGAGCGTGAGTGAGAACTTTATCATTATGGCCGTTATGTTAATATTCTCTTAACACTCACCAGTTCCTGAGCACCTTCAATTTTCTGTACAGCATTACTGTTGTAGGGGTTGGGAATACTCGGCCATAGCAGACTCTTGGATCTAGGCGATAGTGATATGTTTGGTGTCAAATCCTTTATGTCTTATTGCAATCAAATTAGAGTAAATGTGCTCAAATATTCCAACCTTTTCAAAAGCCTAAAGCAGAGATGAGTGGCGAGAAGCAGAGCTACCATACCCGCAGTGACACCTGCTAACATTCCACCAATGGCCACAGAGTCTGCAGAAACAGATACTCGGTTACATTTTACATCCATTATAAAATCTACAGCTTGTCACCCTGGACTTGTACTGTACAGGAAACATATACCGATCAGTCATAACATTAAAACCACATGCTAAATAGACTCTGCAAATGCGTCCTGTAGTATCTGGCTATCAACAGACCTTATCTGGATCTTCTATGGGATCAGACCAGACAGGACACCTTCACGACACCACCCGTCAATGAGTCTTTGGGTATCTATGAACATGTCCGTGGTTCAATGGTTGTCCTTTCTTGGATCAGTAGTTGATAGATGCCGACAATACCTGTTGTTTTGGAGATGTCGTCTAATCATCACAATCTGGTCCTTCTCAAAGTCACTCAGATCCCTGATTGCCCATTTGTCCTGCTTCCAATACATCAGCTTTAAGATTAAGTCACCTGTCAGTGTTTTTGTGGTTGTAAGGTTATGGCTGATCTGTGTATATTCAGTCATAACAAACACTTGATGTTAGGCCAAAAACTGGATTTGTTTTTGTACCAACCCAATGAAATGTTGGTTGAAAATCCAGTGGCATCTAATACCTAGCCCAATGAAATGCCCTAAAATCAATTAGCCCAACACCACTAATCTGCATAAAGTGTTAGCAAAAAAAAAAAACCTTACCCAATGTGTCAAAGCAAGATTCACTCCACTTTCCTTCTCCTTTAGTAGTGTAGGCGGACAGCTCCACACAGTAGGTAGTGCCACTCCAGAGATTCAGCAACTCATAACTGTTCACATTCGGAGGCACTGTGATATCTGGCAACATATCCACAATACTGTAAATAAATACATGCTAGACAGACAATTTAAGTTAGGCAATTTTTTCCCTGAAGGGAAACTTTTGGGTGGCAGAAGCTGTATGCTATATATATATATATATTATTAGATAATATTAGAACGTGTGCAAAATGCATCTGTTTTGTGCCCCCGTGTATGAAAAAACCCAGAGAAGGAGAGGGATGAGTCATGAGTCAGTTATTCTAGTGCTATACTACAATGAAGTGCCACAAAAACTTGTACACAAGTCTAATACTTGGTAGGTTCCCCACAGACCTTAACACTATACATCCTGCAGAACGGTCCACAATTCTGAGGTGTAAGACATCACATTGTATAGCATTCCAGATATGCTCGATAATGCTGAAATCAGGTGACTTCGATGAAAATGGCAAAAACCCCAAACTCAAATAAGTGTTCCTCTAACCATAATTTGGCATCTCTAGATGTTTGTGGTGGTGCAGTTTTTTGTTGTTAGAGGCCTAACAAGTGTAACTGGTCAGAAAGGAGTGACACATAGTGTTTGCCTGTCAGAGAGGTTTGGAGATGTACCAGGGGTCCCATGGAATCCCAGCTAAACAAACCCCCACACTATTATAGAACCACGACCAGCATATATATTTTGTGTAGGCTTGTCTGTACCAGTTTTTCTGCCACTTCAGTGTATACTAAATATATATACACGCTAAAACTATGCTAAATATACATGACTGGTTTTAATGGACCTTTGTAGCATGTTCATGAAAGCAACATTTTTACACAATATTGTAATACGCAGTACTGGAAAAGTCACGTAAGACAAATTTCAAAACATTACAACATGATGACTGATGTTACAGAAACAGTGGAAAATTCATGCCGAAGCCTGGAAAACGGACAGCTGTAAACATGGTGCAAGTGAATGGAACACCGGACTCACTTTTTTTGCTGTTGTCGTGCATGTACTGGATGATGTAACCTTTCAGAAAGCCTTGCAGGTCCTTCTCAGGTACGCTACTCCATGTTATCACAAAGGAATTCTGGGTAATGTTAGAGCTGCTCACATTGCCAGGAGCAGTGTCTGGAGCTAATAGATGAGGACAATAGAAAGTGTACGTCTTTACACAGTTATGATTTAACACAGTAGAATCGTTTTTTGCTGTTTACTATATTTATTTTATATATATATATATATATATTTATATATAACATTTTATATAATTTTATTTATATATTATATATACATTTATAACAAAGTTTATTTTAGTTTTTATTTATAAATGTGTTAATACAATTGTAACAATTGCAATAAAGATTAGACTTAGACTTTCAAGAACCCCCCACCCCACTCTTATATTAAGCCAAATAATTAATGCCAAAAAAACCCCCATAAAACCCACACGCACATACATATTAACAGTACTAAACGAGAACAAGTTCTACAATAACAGAGATCATTATAAACATTATATTTTAGTATAATGAAGAAAGAAGGAAGATGCCAGTAAGGCACAGCAGTTCTTCCACTAATTTGTCTCCAAAATTCCTATAACCTATATTTCTGATGTGAAACCGAACCTACTTCCTTCAGTGAGGTAGACCTGGGTCTTTCCAAGCGTCTCATCACTGTGGTTGACTTTCTTCAGGTTGCAGGTCTCTTTTTCATGCCTGGCATGCAGGAAGAAGTGGTATCTCTTATAGGGCTGCAATGCAACTGCAGATGAAGCAAAAGGAAAAGCGCTGTTTAGGACTGGTATATCCATATAGAAAAAAATGTTGAGTCATGGACTCCATAAGACTTAGGTAGGTGTTCTTTGGTACCTGGCACCAAGACATTAGCTCAACTGATTAGAGAGACAGATCCTTCTGTGATAGTCTACACCCCCCCAGACCCCACCACCACCACCAGCACCGCATACATCTGTGAGCCCATTGCAGGTTCACCAGTTGTCCTTCTTTGGACCATTTTTGGTAGGTACTAGTACCTAACTGGTGAACCGGTGCAGGGTTGCCCATGGCTCACTGATGTGTGTAAGGTGTAAAGCTTAGCCATATGTCCAATCCCACAGAAGATCCACAAAAGGATCTGCTGCTAATGTCATGGTGTACACACCTTCAGGTTTTCACAGCTGGTTTTAATGCCATAACAGCGCTCTAGCAAAATGAATTTCAGAAAATGAGTCACCTTTCTCAATTTGAATAGTATGGTAGTTTTTCTGTTCGTCGAATGTTTCATAAGATACTTTCTCATTGCTCGTCCACCACTCTACAGAATAGCATTGGTATTTCGTGGTCAGCGTTTTGTTCCAAAAAAGAGTAAAGCTGGTGTTACTGTTCAGAGTAACATTCAGTGCTCGATCCAAACCTGTTGTGACAAAACAAATACAGCTGAGTTACTTTGTTTTATGTAATAGAACAATATGTATACATGCTAGTGTCAGTGCAGGTACTAAAAACTGAGATGACCTACCACTCAGATCCTCCTCAGCGTTTATGAGCAGGTGTGCAGCAGGTGATGGTCCAGCTTTATTTGAGGCGAGAATGCTGAGATTGTAGGCAGAATAGCACAGAACCAAAGTGACAGTTCTCTCTTTAAGAACGTAACTGCTTTGCGTAGCAAGTTCTCCAGATGCCTTCTGAACCGTCACGGTGTAGTCGTCCACTGCCTGACTGTGTACATACTGAAAATTACAAAGGAAAACAGAATAATCAGTTCACAGTTATGATATATGAACCTAATAGGAAGCAAAACCAAACTGTATTGGTAAACCAAATTTACGTACTGGTTTACATAAAATAAACAGTGATGTGATAATGCAATTTCCTTAAGTTTCTTAAACCAAATAGCATTTTGCATTAAAAAACAAAGTGAAGAAAATCAGGTGAGGTTGTACCTCCCATTTCAGTGTTATTTTTCTCTGTCCAGTTCGGATCTTCTTGTATCGTGTTGTATCGTCTTTTATGACAGGTGCATCTACCAGTCCTGGAGAGGGAAAAACAGGTAAAGCATAAGCATCTGGTATGAATCTGCATCTGGTATGAAACTGGATTCATGCTCCGTAACAAACAAACATGCTCCAAAGTGTTCTCAAGCGACACGTCATACGTTTTGTCCGTTTGTTGAACTTCTGTAAAACAAGTCAGTTTGGTTATCACCTTTGGTCAGCTATAAATAGTCGTTCCCTCGCCAGTTTCTCTTTTTTCTCTCTCTTAAAGTTTATAAAAAGAAAATAAGGCAGCTTGTCATCTTACAAAGAAACAGCAAAGTCCTAAAGATATTCCCCTGTAGGTAAGGTAACTGTTGCAAAGCACAGACAATGTAGACTGCTTCCTTAAACGTTTACCGAACACCTCACAGAAACACCATGTCAGTTATTTTATGAGGAAACTGCTATCCAAGGGTGTTCCTCACACTTCTGTCCATACTGTCAAAACTCTCTCCAAAAACTGTTTTGAGCTCATAAAGCGTCCTCTCTATAGTCCTGATCTTGCCCTATCACCTATTTTGTCCACTGAAACAAGCTCTAAGAGGACAAAGATTCATGTCTGATGAAGAGGTGAAGACAGCAGTGCATTAGTGGCTCGCAGATCAGCCTAAAACATTTTTAATGAGGGAATTTGAAAGCTTGTTGACAGATGGACAAAGTTTTTAGAAAAGCAGGCAATAAATGGATTTGTCTTTTCTGAAATTTAATTAAAAGAAATTCTACAGCCAGAGATAATTTTTGACTCACGCTTGATTGATAGTTTGATTAATGATTAAGAAGTTTATTATTAAGCTTAGGTCAAATAAAGGGTCTGAAACCTTACTCCCCGTGATCGAGTTCTTAATAATTAATGACAAATTCAATGACAAATAAAGCATTAAATGCTTTTCAAAATTAACTGCAATTAACTAAGTGCATATTTTTAACAATGTGTTTGAATGTGTCTTACATGTAATAAATAAGTAATTACATGAAATAAGATAATAATTTTTCTTTTACTGTATTTTCACTTAAAATACATATATCAGGTGGCAT
>JAOVVF010000030.1:4197431-4210869 GCA_028565595.1 Duopalatinus emarginatus | reverse complement strand
TGAAATAGGGGGTATGCTCTCAAAAGAAAGGCCCAGGAGGCCACAACAAAAATATTAAAACCAATCCTTTCATGGATAAGGAAGCTTAACAAGGTAACCAAGAGGTAAGAAACAAATTGGATGATAAATAATTGTTTTTAGGGTATCAGGTCAAAACCGACCTGTTAACATAAGAAATAGTAACAGAAAGCTAACACAAGACGAAGGTTAAATATGTAGAATATTTGTTGGAGCTAAATAGTTTTTATTTAACCTTTTATTCACTCACTCACTTATTTACCTGTTATTTAGTTAAATAATTTCCAAGCTCATTTTAATTAATTTATATAAATTTAATTTTTCTTTTCCACGTTGAATAGGATTGTCATTAGTTTCTAGCCGACATTATTTACAGCTATAATAACTTTGATAGTGGTGGATTGTGGCCCATGGCTAGGCTTTATGGACCCCCTGCAGTCCCCAGTTTTGAGTAATTTGAATGCAGGAAACTTCCACTCTTGCTTAAGCTTTCACAACTCTGTTCACATTTTTTTTTGGATCAGATTTACGTTCTCAGCAACCTTCAGTTAAACAAATGATCTAACAGCAGTCAGGATTCCCTGAAGGGGAAACGGCAAGGGCAGGTTAATGATGGCATGTTGAAAAGAGCGCTGAAAACTTTTGGGCGTTCCCTGTTCTGGTCGTGTTTATGCTCGTCTGCTGGAAGATTTCCGCTACCGTTATCCCACTGTGAGTCTCTTCTTATCAGGACATGTGCTCCTTTCAACTTGTCCAAACAATCCGATTAATAATGGGCTGTTATGTTGCATCATGTGGAGCAGCATCAGGGACGTTGACAATAGGAGAGTTGTTCTAGTTAGGAGGCAGATTTGCTTTGAATGCAAATTGAAAGGGTTTTTTCCTTCTATTGTGGAGCTGTAAGCGTTAACATGGTGCATACGTGTAGCTGGTGAACTGACGGGTGAATTTTGAACATTGGGAACATTGTGTTCTTAAAAAAAAAATGCCTGAATTCCTGTTTTTGTCTAAATCAAGATGTCCTTTTTTTTTTAAAGAAGAAATGTACAGTTAGTACAAGCTGGCTGGTATAAACGTCTAGCATGGCTGAGCCCTTCCTCTCTTTCAAGAAAAAAGAGTCACTTTTTGACATCAACACTGTTTCACTTACTGTGCACAAACAGCTTAAAGTCTATTGTTGTAAGTGAAAATAAAGTGAAAGTGATGATGATGGTGAGGGCCACATATACCTAAACTTTTTTTTTTAACAAGCTAGTTTTTAGTTTTTGACTGTTGTCTACTGTCCTTTTGCACTGGCCTCTATAAACAGACATTTTGCATAGAAATACTACACCACACAACACAACACCAGTATAGTGCACAGCTGCCTATTTATTAGCATTATTGTTGTCCATATTATTAATGTACTCCTGGGATTTTATTGTAATTTACTCCTGGATATTTATTATTATTTTACTCCTGGATATTTAGTATTATTTACTTCAGGATATTTATTATTATTCTATTCCTGGATATTCATTTTTTGTACTCTTGGATATTTTCTATTACTCTACTCCTCGGAATGTGTTATAATTTACCCCTGGATATTTATTTATTATTGCACTCCTGGGAATTTATTATAATTTACTGCTGGATATTTATTATTATTGTTCTCCTAGATATTTAGTACTATTACCTTCAGGATATTTATTATTATTCTATTCCTGGATGTTATTTTTTTTGTACTCTTGGATATTTATTATTGTACTCCTGGATATTTACTATTACTCTACTCCTCGGAATGTGTTATAATTTACCCCTGGATATTTATTTATTATTGTACTAATAAATATTTATCATTATTCTAGTCTTAGGTATTTATTTTAATTTACTTCTGGATGTTTATTATTATTGTATCTCTGGTGTATTATTGTTGTTATTGTTGTTATTATTATTATTATTATTATTATTATTATTATACCTCGTATTTGAATCTTTCACACTGTCTTGTTTTCTTCCCCTTATTTTCAATTTCTTATATCTTATTTCTTAAAATAAAGTCATTCAGTTGGTAAGCAAAATAAGAATTTCAGTACATGGGAAATTATTTTCTCACTGCATATGACTAGAGAAATCAACCAACAGAAAAAAGCACATAATCCCTTAGTATTAGCTTTAGACACCGTGTGATGAGAGTCACGTGACGAAATCTCCACCCTGTGTACACTTCAAGACCTGTTATGTTACAAGGAATATCTCAATCTATCAGCACTGTTGCCTGTCATATTATGGTATTGCCAGATACAGCACATTCTGTATAACACTGGGTTCCGTTTCCTGCCTTACACTCCATGTTACCTTTTCCATCCTCCAGCTGGATAACATCCTGTCTCCACCCTCACTGCCTTTCTGCAAGACGAGTAACCCCGAGGTGTGCTCTAGCTCCAGCCTGGCTCTCAAATTCACCCGTCAGCTGAGCGAAGACGGGAGACAGTACCGTCGAGGGAGTCTGGGTGGAGCGCTGACAGGTAACTGCATGACTGTTACTCATGGTGTTACATCACTGACATCCATACAACATGTAAACATAGAAACAGCATGGTAATGAACAGTTGATTTTACATTCATTAAAAAAAATATATTAAATGTCATTAACCACTCACACAAGCTAATTTATTGTCTATACTATAAATAGGTTCACATCATATATTATTAACCAGTAGGTGGTCAGTGTAACAAAATGGAGTGTGTTTCTTATAATTAAAATATTACTTTTATATATTTTATTGGGGGCAGCCGTGGCTTAGTGGTTAGGGAACCGGTCTCGTGACTGGAAGGTCGCGGGTTCCATCCCCACCCAGGGCAAGACATGACTGAGGTGCCCTTGAGCAAGACACCTAACTCCCCTAACCGCCCCTCAGGCACCGTGGATTGGGGCTGCTCCCCGCTCCGGGCAAGTGTGTGCACTGCCCCCTAGTGTTCACTGGTGTGTGTTTCACTGCACGGATGGGTTAAACGCGGAGGTCTGTGTGCAAAACACAGTAAGGCAAAATAGTTCACTTTCATTTCTTTCATTATTATATTTTACATTGAAGCACCAGAATAACTGGTACACCAATTTAATACTTGGTAGGTCCTTCACGGGGCATTGACTCCATAAGCTTGTGGAAATATTCTGTATCAAACTCATCAGAATGAATGCAGGACATGAAATGGTGTAACTCGTCAGAAATGAGGCACATGTAATGTTAACCTGTCAGAGACGCTTGTAGATGTACCAGTAGTCTCATGGAATATCAGCTAAACAAACCTCATACCCCGTTATGGAGCCACCACCAATTTGTACCAGTTTTCCTGGTACGTCTTTGCATTTTTAGGGTTAGGACCAAATAATGCTCTAGCAAGCATTCAATTGATGGATTGAATGCAAATCAGACAAGTGCAGGACAAATCGTCAAAGTTTCACCCATAAACAGTGCAATTTAAATAAAAAAAAAATAAATCAAAACACAACTAAAAAACAAACAAGAATCTATACGACACAAGCCAATAAAAATGAGTTTTAGTTTTTATTTAATTTGATGCTGTGAGATTTGTTCACATAAACCCTGAAAGATCAGTTTAGGTTTTAAATTTCAGCCTGTTGGAACCTGTATTGCACTGAGCTGAAACATCATCAATGTCCTTGTGTGCATGTGTGTGTGTGTGTGTGTGTGTGTGTGTGTGTGTGTGTGTGTGTGTGTGTGTGTGTGTGTGTGTGCGTGTGAGCGAGCGAGCGTGATGATTAATAGATATTTCACGCTACTTTGACAAATGACTGTGAGGAAGTTCCTCCACACACAGCTTTCCTTCCTTATATCCTGTTTTCACCGTATTACCTATATGGGTAGCCTGGCAAACCCACACACACACACACACACACACACACACACACACACACACACACACTACACAGTGCAAGATGGTGTGTGTCCCAGTTTCTCTTTGGCCTCAGTTCAAGACCCAATGTGTTAAACACATTTCAGGAAGGCGTGGCCGTGATCCCTAGTAATGAGCGTAACGACACAAAAACATGCTCTGCGCTGTGCTAATAACACTACGCTGAAGTGCGCTAGTTGCTGGAAAGAAAACCATGTGTTAGTCAGGTCGAAAGGACAAACAGGTGCTAATTGATATGTAAAAACACACTAACAGCAGGACAACACTCATTAAACATGCAGCATGTGGAGTGAAATGAATAAAGCATAAAGGGGAAAGAAAACATTATCCTTTAAACACGTTTTTAATGTTTTGTGTGCTGACTGTCTGTTTTCAGGGACGTGAATTCACTTCATCTGAATAACGTTACGCTTCAGATGTAAATTAAACCATAGTCTGACTAAATAACTGGAAAAATGTAGCTCTGCGGCTAGCAGTAGTTTTATACAATATCATAATTATAGTGTTGCGAAGCGATATTGTTCTTCCAAATATTATTATTTTTATTATTATTATCATTATTATTATTTTTATTCCACCTGATTTTCGGTCAGTCCAGAAATGTTTAGGAGAAGTTTGCTTATTTTTTATACATTTTCATCCGTTCGTCCGCTATGCTCGTTTTTCCTCGAAAAATATCGGCCAGTCAGATGCTGCGTTACTAGACGTCGACCAATCAGACTACAGCGCGTCTGATTGAACGAGACGTTCTAGAACCAAGCACCCAGCACTGAGTTCTAGAACCAAGCACCCCACCCCACCCACACTGTTTGGCCATTACCATGGTAACGGCTATCAACAAAAGCCACTGTTTGGCTGTCACCATGGTTACCGCGCTATAACTGTGAGGTCACAGGAGGGCAACGTCTTGTCCAATGAGACACGCTGTAGCTGTGATGTCACAGAAGGGCGACATCTGATTGGCACAGAGCGCAACACTCTCGCAGTTTCTAGTTAGCTTAGTAATAGCCAGCATGCTATCAAACTTGTGTAATTCCTAACACCGTTTAATCTCTAGCCTTGTATTAGCTACCTAGCAACTTTGCCAACTGGAAGACGCAATTTAATCTCTTGCTTAATGTTAGCTAGCTTGCTACCAAAGTTGCATAACGGCTGACAATGTTTAATCTCTAGCCTTATATTAGCTACCTAGTAACCTTGCCTGCTAGGAGACATCAGTCTCTCACGTTATGTCTCATAATGCTATCTTGCTTGCTAGCAAACCTGCCTACTAGTTTATAATTCAAAGCTTCCTACATGTTGACAATTTAGGACAATTTAAAAGATAGCCTTATGCTAGCTAGCTTTTCTACAAGTTGACAATTTAATCTCTAGCCGAATATTAGCTATCCAGCAACCTTGCTGTCAAGAAGCTATCCTAATGTTAGCTAGCTTACTAGCAGACCTGCCTAATGGTTGCCACAATGTAATCTATAGCCTAATGTTAGCTATCTTGCTAGCAACCTGTCCTACTTAGGGACACTATTCAAATTTAGCCTAATGTTAGTTAGCATTTTGGAGAACTATCTTTAGAACTATCTCTGCTAATGTTAACTACATAACAACCTTGCCTACTAGGAGACATTAGTCAGCCATTTTGCCTAATGTTAGCTAGCTTGCTAGCACACTTTAGTAATGGGTGACACAATTTAATAACTAGTCTTATATTAGCTAGCTTGCTAGCTTGTTGACATCATGTAATCTCTACTAATTTTAGCTAGCTTACTAGCAAACGTTCCTAATGGATAACACAATTTCTTCTCTAGCTTCATCTTAGCTAGCAAACTGTCTTCCTCATAATTTGACATGGCGTAATTGTGACTGAATCCTAATGTTAGCTAGTTTTGTACGGGTGTCTTTCCTTTCTTTTTTCTTTTTTCTTTTTTTTCTAACTAAATCTGGATTCTGTGGACATATCATAGCTCTTTGTTCCTTTTAAATGCATTGAATCACAAGTTTAGGGCACATGAACCTCTTAAGACCTTGTTAACTAACCGTGTCCAAACCCTTAAGCTAGAAAAATCTATTTTTAGCTCATTTTTTATGACTTCTGTTAAAGGGTCGCTTGCCCTGAACGACCTTCAATACATGTTGTGTAATGCCGGTGTCGATGTTGTTCTTAGGGAAGTACCTGCTGCCGTACATGTCGACTCAGCAGGCGTGGCCGACCTCGGGGACGGAGAGCTCCAACCTGGTGCGCATGCGCTCCCAAAGCTTTGGCAAGTCGGCTCCGTCCCTCACTGCCAGTCTGGTGAGTGTGAAAACACTTCAGCTTTTGATTTCACTCATGATACAGTAGTACAATTTAAAAAAAAAAGAAGGGATTTCTGTCGGTGGTCTCCAGGAGGCGCTGTTGCCTAAAGTCTGAACAATGCAGCATTGTGCTCTGTCTTGTTTTAATGGACTCACTGCTGTGATGGGAAAACAAGGTGCTCTTTCTTTCACTACAATACAATGAACACACGGGATGCTGCAGAAACAGTGTTCATCTGTCACTGAAGCCTACATTCCTGTCTGTGTCTGTCTAAATCAAGAACCACATCACAAATGAGGCAGAAAACAAATATCTAAATTGCACAGTTACATCATAGGAAGTAGAGATGTGTGTGTGTGTGTGTGTGTGTGTGTGTGTGTGTGTGTGTGTGTGTGTGTGTGTGGCTTTAATAATTAATTCAGTTACGTATCCGAATCTCAGGTTCTTACAACTAATTATTAATTTATATAAGATTGAAGTTAAGCATTATCACTCCTGTGTAAGTGAAAGTGAAAGTGAACTCCTATTTTGACTGTAGTAAAAGACAGGCATACACACTAGTAAAGACACGTGCGCAGAGCGGCGGGCGGACCCTATCCGTGGTGCCCAGGCAGCAGTTCGGGGTTAGGTGCCTTCCTCAAGGGCACTTCAGTCGAGTCTTATTGGTTTGCTTGTTGGTTGTTCGCTTTCACTTTCACTTATACAGGAAGGGCGATGCTTTACTTGCTCAACGTCAATCATGTTTACATAAAAATTAGAAAGAATGTGAGATTGCAATGCATTACTGAATCAGATTAAATAAATAATATAATTGTATATAGATAAAATAATTAGTATGTGTCTTACTGTTTATTTAATACCTTCTCTCCTGTCTCTGATCTATTCTCGTAAGGATGATTATAAAATATCGAGATGCCTTGATGTCTGTCTGTCTGTCTAGTTGGCTGTCTGACTGTTTACCCGACCTCTTACCTTTTGATTTTTTTCATCCGTTTACTTGCTTTTTTGTTACTCGAACTGTTTGTCTAAATCCGTCTGTCTTTCTGTATCAGTCTGTCTGTATCTGCCTATCTGTCTGTCTATTTCTGTCTATCTGACTCTTTGTGTATCTGTCTGTCTATTTCTGTCTGTATCTGTCTGTCTATTACAGTCCATATCTGTCTGTACTTGTTTATATCTGACTGTATCTGTCTGTCTATATCCACCTGTCTGTCTGTCTGTCTGTCTGTCTGTGTCTACATGTCTGTCTGTATTCACCTGTCTGTCTGTATCTGTGTATTAGGCTGTATCTGTTTGGCTGTATAAACCTGTCTTCTTTGACCTGTGTATTTTTCTGTCTGTACTCACCTGTCTGTATGTATCTGCATCTGTCTATCGATTTTCTTCCACACCTGTCTGTCTATGTGTGTCTGGATCTGTCCGTCTGTCTGTCTGTCTGTCAGTCAACTGAATAAATTTAATATGCTTTAAAAGAGTTAGAGCTTCTCTCACTGTTAAATCTGTCTATGTATGTCTCTTTTATTTCTTACTGTATTTATTTCTTGGCTTCTTTCTGTTTTTAATTCTGACCATATTTATTTTTCACAGAATTATTTTTCTTTCTTTCTTTCTTTCTTTCTTTCTTTCTTTCTTTTCTTTCTTTCTTTCTTTCTTTCTTTCTTTCTTTCTTTCTTTCTTTCTTTCTTTTTCTCTCCTTGGTGTGTATGTGTGCGTGTGTATCTTTGTGTGTCCATGTATGTGTTTGGCTTTATCTGTCTGTTGCATGTCCCTGCATTTAAACCAGGCTCAGTGAAAGTCAGCGTAGTCTCACTAGGCCGGCCAGCTTTATACGGCCTGCCCCTGAATCACTAATGCGTCCTCACAACCTCGTTTCCTGTGGTTTCCTGAGGAACACAAAGAGCAGAAGATGTGCTGGGAATCTTAGTGGTTTTCCAGAAAAAAAAATGGCTAAAGCAAGGATTTGTGTGTGACCTTGAAATGATATTTCACATGTATACACATGAGAAGTCCATCGTTATCTCTGAATACGTTGTGCAGCTCAGGGACGCGGGATGTCATGCTGGACTTTTGAAACTCTATGACGTCTAGAAGAAAACCCACTGCAGGGTGTCTCTCTTTCAGACGGACGCTGATCTTATAAGATACAGATTGGATTCTGAACATATTCTGTCCTTCCATATTTTCTTTTAAGGATCAATATAAAGTCTTGTTTTTGTTGTTGTTTGTCTATTTGCCTTAGTGAGCTGACTCAATATGTCAGTGTCTCTTATTTGCTTGTCTTTGTAGCTGTCTTCCTGTCTTGCTGTCTATCTGATTACTATTTTTTTTTTCCACCACAAGGACCATTAATCCTATTAAAGGCTCCAGTTTTGATCCTGAGTCTGGGCAACCTTTTTGGCTTTCCATATTTTTATCTGGCTTTCCACTGGGTTCTTTGGTTTCCTCCCTAGTACATAATACGTTTAATTGGCATTGTGCCCAGAGTTCCTGGCATTCTTTTATTTGTGACCGCAAGGTCTGTACGGTTCGATCCCCTATACTGATAATTGCCCCTGAGCAAGGCACCTTGGATAGGACAGCCCACCACTCCACTGCGTGTCCAGTTTTTCATTTTATTTTTCCAGGGCACACACTAAACCAGCTGTTTATTACGTAAACAGATGTGTCAGATGTGTTTTAGTATCTTGGGATCTTTTTTTCGAGTTATCAGATCAGTGGGTCAGTGGTAACAGTGTTACAGTCGCTGTTATGGTCTGTGGTGGTGAAGCCGGAACTCGGTTTGCATTTGAGGTTCTGTACAGCCTACTGTTGCTGACCAATATTGTGGGTATTGGCCAAAGTCATAAGGTCATAGGTACTGTCGGGGGAAATGTGGTTTCTCTGCAAGGGTTACTGTATTTACTGTTGGTAATATTCTTCACAGTCCATGAATATCTTGGAGTAAACTCAATGAAATTAGCCAGTTAAAGTGGTTTTAAGGATGCCCCCTGGTTGGCTCCTGGTAGAGCTTTATCAAGCACGTATCTCCTCCCTTGATGGAGACCCTCGGGCAGATGTTGGATCCACTCTTGCAATCCCTGATTGCAGTGAAGTGCCAGAAAATATTTGGTAGGTCCCCTATGAGGCATGGACTCCTCAAGCTGGTGGACATATTCAGTAGGCGATGAACACCATATGTCATATATGGTCAGAGGGAATGCCAGCGAAACAAACCCCATACAGTTATGAAGCAAATCAGTGTATATTGTGGGTAGTGACTGAAAGCATAAGGTCATAAGTACAGGGGGTGGAAATGAGGTTAGTCTGCAAGGGTTACTGGGTTCACTTGGGTTTACTTGCTGATAGGATGAGGAGCTTGACCACCCAGGAGAATCTTAGAGGTATCTCACTGAAACAAGCCAGTTAAAGTGGCTGAAAGGATGCCCACTAGTTGGCTTCTTATAGAGCCTTATTAGGTACATCCATCCTCTTTGGATGGAGACCCTTGGCCCGACGTATGATCCACTAGAGAGATTATATCTTGTATTTGTCTTGGAAACATTCGAGGATCAACCAATCTTTGGCTGGAGGACAGAAGTCTGAACTGCCCCTTCTCAGCTTGTTGCCACCACAATCCCCTAACTATTTGATTGAAAATAATGAAATGACAAGTCAAGATTGGTCCTCGTACTTGAATACCCAAGCCGATACACTCCACTTTCCTTACGGTTTTGCGTCTTCTACAGATGCGTCCTCTCCTAAACTCGAGCCTCTTCATTTCTCTTCGTACCACATACTGAGCCACGGGGCAAATGCTATGAATATTTCATACACACACACACACACACATCTTCTGTCTCCTCACAGCCACCCTCTCAGTCCTATTCTCAAAGCCCCTTTGTCCTCTTCCCGTCCCCTGACCATGATCTCATCCCTTCTGAGTGAACATGATGAACTGCAAGGAGGAGAGGATTCTTGTGACATTTTATTCTCAGCATAATCAGTTCTACACCCCACACACGAATCCCAAGTTTTCTATCAGGAACTGTGAAAGCTGGTCTCAGATCAGTGTGAAGTACAAAAAAAGCTTCTGTGGATGCTTCGTCCTTCACGAGATTAGCTTTGGTAGAAAATCAATACAGTCTCCCCTGGGCTGATATGGAGATAAAAAAGTCATAATCCTGAGAGCCCTCCTTTATTACCTTGGTCAGGCTTGTCCTTTGTTGATAAGTGTGCACAGTCTTGCCATTAAACTTGATTCTGTAGCTGGACCACCATGACCGACCTGGCTTTTCTGAGTACATGGCCGATATGATATTTGGGTGAGTCAAAAAAATAAAAAATGCCTCATTAAAAAAACGTTTCTTGATGATTCTGAGCTGCGAGCCACTAAAGCACCGCTGTCTTCACCTCTTCATCAGACGTCAATCTTCGTCCTCTTGGGTCTTGTTTCAGTGGACCAAACACGTGATAGTCTGATAGGTCAAGATCAGTATGGGACAGTATGGGCAGCAGTATGCGGACATGTATGCAACCACACAACACAATTGGACAGCAGTCTTTTTGGTTTTGTTTAAACTTTAGACTTCAGCTCTTCAGTGAGCATCTCACTGTAACGAGCACTGTCGATTGCTGAACCTTTTTCACTGCACGTCGCTCTTCTTTTTTGCAAATCACAAGTGAAGCAGCCATTTTTTTACAACACATTTAAACCTGTACAGCAGTGACTGGAATGAGAGCGACTAATAATACTGGAGTGCGGATCATTTTTGACTCACCCTCGTACATGCAAACGGAATAGTATTTGACGTATACATGTGTATTCCAGATGTGCGTCTTGGTACCACCTTAATCCATAATTTAATATCAATATAGTCAGATACCACCTTGTCCCAACTTTCCCAAGCTAGCTGGGTCCCATGTGCCAAAAAGCCTGGAATGGACATCATGTCCCATCAACTAGGCCTTCAAGGATTCTTTGACGGTTCTTGATCCTTACAGGATACTCCTCAGTACCTCTCATCTTCCATCTGTTCTCTACTAAACCTCTTTTGGTAGCCATCAGTGGTACTGTCAGTATGGCATCCCTTTTGATTGTTGTTGGAACCCACTGGTGCCTCTTGGAAAGGTTTGATGAGAGGCTTTGCTGTCAACGGAGTTTGGCTGCACATCCAATTCTAGTCCATCTTGGAACCACGGGGAAACTATCAAAGAGCTGCAGGTAGCTGTCCAACTTGTCTTTGCTTTGACAGTTTCAGTCATGGGTGGGCATTGTTTCTCAACTACAAAGACAGAAGGCTTCTTTGACTCCAGTTCATTTCCCATTCTTATAGTCTCATAGTGGGGGCTTAGTGGTTAAGTCTCTGGGATACTCAATATGTACGAGGTTCAAGACCAAGTGTCTGGTTCCTCTTAAGGTTTCTCCTTTTTGGGAGATTTTACTTGCCACGGTTGGCATTGGCTTGCTCATGCAATTAATATCCATGTATAATCCAGATCCTGTATTTCTGTAAAGCTGCTTTGGGACAATGTCCATTGATAAAAGCGCTATGCAAATAAAACTGAATTGAATTGAATTGAAGATCTGTCTGGTTGCACTCTTTGGTTCTTGACATACTTATCTGCTCCAGGGTGCTATATCATGGCTAAACCCTATATTCAGACCCCAGCTTCCTAACAAGCTAGGACGTGTCAAGAAGGAATCATGGTACTATTATGTATCAAAAATCACAGCTACGTGTCGAGTAGTTTTGTGAGAAGATTAGCTGGTAAGTATCATTGAGCACCTTGGAGAACTGTACTGTACACTGAAGTACCAGAAACTCTGCCACACAAGTCTAATACTTGGACTCCACAAGCTTGAGGAAATATTTTGTAGGCAGTGAAAACGAACACCATGCTTTCTGCAGAGCGTTCCACAATTCCCAGATCTGGTGAATTGGGCAGAACCCCAATTCCCCAAACGGCAAAACCCGAAACTCAGCCGAGTGTTCCTCTAAACATAATATGGTGTCTCTAGATGTGTGGTGGTGCCTTGTCCTTAACCCATCAGAATGAATTCAGGACATGAACTGGTGTAACTCGTCAGAAACATCTATCTGATGTTTGTAGGCATTCCAAGGGTTTATATACCATTATGGAGTCACCACAAGTATATACCACAGTGTATATATGACAGGTATAGATTTTTTTACAGTCAGTACTTTGGGACTGGTAATGGTGGAGACAGAATCAGTTTATTCATTTTATAAAGCAAAAATTTCCAGCGTCGTCTGCATGAGCTACGTCCATATTTATGATTCCTCCAGCGTCCCAGTACTGTCAGTTGGAAAAGAGATCAAACCCGAAATTGCTTTGGATATTGCCTATTAAAAGGCTGACTCAAAAACATGTCAGCTGTTAGAATCTCCATAAAGGGGGTCATATGATGGAGTCGACATGGTGAAGTGCACTGCATGTTATTGGTCGTGGGCCGAGATATATAGGACCTGTCAGACTGATGAAGTGGGAGCACTCGGGAGCCGCTGAACTCCTGTCTAACCGTTTCCTGTTGGGGCGTCTGTTTTTTCATACTTGAAAACGGGCACATGAAAGTCAGCCCAAGTGTAGACTTAAATGCCAGAAAAACTGGCATAGGACTGCATTAATATGACAAGGCGTGGACTCCACAAGCCTGTGGTCCTCACTTATAAGATCTAATGACGCTATACTTTTAAATGTGTGTGGCAGAACATTGTCCTGTTGGAAGAGGCCCAACCCATCGTAATGAATGCAAGGCATGAACGGGTGTAACTCGATAGAAAGGGACACACGTCTGTCATAGACATTTGTCGACATACCAGGGGTGCCACGGAATGCTAGCTAAAGAAGCCCCATGCCATTATGAAGGTTTCATAGTCACTCTATATACGCATTCATGGACACAACAAATGTTCTGCATAGGTGATGTCGCATAGGCTCACGTGTATCAGTTTGTCTGGTATTAGCCATGTGTTAGCCTTTGATTAGGAACGTCAAAGAAGAGCTGTATTTTTGTTGGCCGGGTTATAATTGTGGCCATGAAAGATTTAAAATATATAACGCTCGTAACGCCAAGAATATAACATTTGTAAATTGATTTGTAATGAAAATGAAATGAAATGAAAGTAAACTGTTTTGCCTTACTGTGTTTTTGCACACAGAAGGAATGTGACCTCCGCATTTAACCCATCCGTGCAGTGAAACACACAC
>JAOVVF010000030.1:4166133-4178344 GCA_028565595.1 Duopalatinus emarginatus | reverse complement strand
TATATATATGCCTTGTTAAGTTCATTACTCATATTGACTTTAGTGTCTTTCTCTCACTTTCTCTTTTAAAATGTGAAGTGCTGGGAAAATGGGTCACTTCTTTGAACCAGTGAACCCGAGTGGTGAAGTCATAGCAGGCTGTGAATGGCCAGACTAGAACTATGTGTGTGTGTGTGTGTGTGTGTGTGTGAGTGTGTCTAGGTTGTATTCACGGTTAGAGCTCAGGGTTAAGAAGCCAGCTCATTGTAATTATTCGGGTCAGCGTCTCTTTCCATTGAGACGAGCCAGAATCAGGGAACTTCCCACGCTTTTAACAACCCATCCCGGCAAAGCTGGGAAAAAAAAAAAATTCCCTGAACGGCGTAAATAGTTAAACTGCACTTCCTCTACCGCTTTATAAATGTCCTGTGAGATAATCGCACACTTCAACTCAGACCTTTCTGTTTTTTTTCTGTCTTTTACAGAAGGAGCTCAGTTTGCCCAGGAGAGGGAGCTTGTAAGTAAACACTCTTATTGATTTCCAGCGCTTGTTATTATGCCACAACCATAAACCGGGCTATATGTGGTTCGTGTGTGTTGCTGTGTTCTGTTTTGTGGAAACATCATACTGACGCTGTGGTAAATGTTTGTGTAAATGTTTGGACTCTTTTAATAGACTGAACATCATCCGTCTCAGTAGTGTTGTGAACAGGGTTGAGAGGTCAGAGCTACAAAAGCGTCAGTCCAATGCCAAACCACAAAACTGCTTCCAGTGCTACAGTTTTTGCTCCATGTTAAATCAGTTTTCTGTAAATAGGCACAGGTTTAATTTCCTCATTAGGCCACAAAGTAGTCTTACATTACATTTATGGCATTTAGCAGACGCTCTTATCCAGAGCGACTTACAAGGTTATTGGTATTACATGTAGGTCAATGTAGTGTTAGGAGTCTTGCCCGAGGACTCTTATTGGTGTAGCACTGGCTGCCCAGACCGGGAATCGAACCCAGGTCGCTCACATGGGAGCCAATGATGTTACTGCTGTACCACACCAACCATGTATCATTATATATGTTGTCATAAATTGAATGTAGCTTTAAGAATATGGTAATATATCACTAAGTCGGGTGTGTTTGTGATAATCGTATTCTGAGAAATTGATTTAAACAGTCAAAATAAATGACCATAATGCTTATCAATCAAATTAGCAGCTAAGCTAGCGGTAGTAATCCGTCTTGCATTTCTGACAAGACGGGCCTTGTGTGACATCAGAGTCTTGTCTCAGTTTCAGTCCGCTATCATTTTCTATGATTTGTTTGATGGCTGAAAAACTTTACAAAATAAACAATAATAATCACTAATTGAGTTGCGTTAGTTAGCTAGTTAGTTGCTAGTTTGTGGTAAATAACGCACATTTGTCAGACAGAGACTTTTTATCTGATTTCTCTGTGTATGTCATTTCCTTTATATAATATAACACTATTTTATTATATATTTTGTAACTGACATTAGAGAAGGATAGCTAACAAGTCTGATAGACTTCTGAGGTAAAAGTTAGTTAGCTAGTTAGTTGCTAGTTTGTAAACAACGCACATTTGTCAGACAGAGACTTTTTATCTGATTTCTGTGTGTGTGTCATTTCCTTTATATAATATAACACTATTTTATTATATATTTTGTAACTGACATTAGAGAAGGATAGCTAACAAGTCTGGTAGACGTCTGAGGTAAAAGTTTCTGAGGTAAAAAAATAAATGTATCTTTGAATTGTAGAAGCTAATTTAACCCAAACGTTGCAGGTATGTAAAAAAATAATATTTTGACTCCAATCATTTTAAAAGATCAGATTTTAAAAGATTTTTGAGTTTGAGAGTGATTATTTTTTTTAAATGGTTTGTTAACATTTTGTTGTTAGCTATGTATGCTATGTTGTAGCCTCAGTTCATGTGGGTTGGCTGGAAAGTCGTTTCTATTTTAAAATTGGATATAAAACCTGGCTGATTTTTCAATTCAGTGATTGAATACAATTGTATTATTTTTTTAACACATCATATGGCGCATCAAATTGTTTTTTTTTTTTTCAATTTCTTTTGTTTCTCTTCAAAAATATTGTAAAAACTCAAATTGTTCAGCATTTCTGAATTTTCAGGAAACAACTTCACAAAGTTTCTTTTGCATATCCTTCGCCCTGTTCGTCTCCTTTCCCCATCTATATCTGTGCTAGTATGCGGCGTGTTGATTTTCCTGTAGAGAATTTGTAGGGTTTGTGTCAACCCATCACTCTCTAAAACATGGCATTGCTCCGCTTCTCCAGCTCCAGCTTTAGCGTTCAAGGATCTCCGGTTCTGTCGTGACACCTAGCCTTGGATTTTGGCAGCCTCTGTCCATTTCTTCCTTTAGCACATATGAGATTCCAGCCTGCGGCCTGCCATCTGGACGAGCTGCCTGGCTTATAATTGATGACAGCTAACAAACCCCCCACCTTTCCCCGCTCCCCCCACACAGGATGCTGTATCCTGAATCATATTTATGCCCGGCTGTTCTGGGATGAGTAAGATAACAGGCTCAGTTAAACCACTGTTTATATACAGGCTTTTAAAACGTAGCTTTAACCTCTTTAGGAGTTTGGCTCGTAGTCGTCTGGGAAGTCGTCCAACAAAACAAGGAACGAGTGAAAGGATATGATCCGGAGGATGATTGGCAGGCTTTATAAACTCATGTTGCTGACAACAGATCTCATGTAAACAATATCACATGTTCGTTAAACCCTATACACTATAAACTGGTACGGGCGACCTTTTCAAAACTCATAGGCTGGTGGTGGCTCCATAACGTTATGGGTTTTTTAACTGGCATTCCATAGGACCCCTGGTACATCTACAAACCTCTCTTACAGACTTTTTCACGTGTGCCTCCTTTCTGATGAATTACACCGTTCATGTCCTGCATTCATTCTCATGGGTTTGGTCTCTTAGCGATGCCAAATTATGGTTTGAGGAACACTTATCTGAGTTTGAAGGGTTTTGTCATTCCCACCTGTCACCAGATCTCAACGTTATCGAACAACATTTGGGATACCATGGACCACACGGTGAAACACAGAAATTCTACACCTCAGAATACAACAGAATACACAGCAAGCATGTGGGGGACCTACCAATTATTATACTGGTGTACAGTTTTTCTGGCATATATTGTATAACAGTGTGGCATCATACAGGAAGTGTAGTGTAAAATAAAATAATTATTAACTTTAGTGTGGCTACAGTAACTCTGCTTGTTGTTGATCATTTCTCTATAACAGCCTGCAATACCCATCAGGTTTAATTCCTTGAATGACGGTTATAAATAAGCATGAACATGAGCTGGTGTATATTTTACTGTTGGCTACAGACATGATTAAGCCAGACGAGAATATAGTGATAAGAGCAACGGGTCAACTTTTAAAAGTACAAGACAACTTTTTAAATAAATAAAACTGATCCTGATATGATGGCATTGAGCTTTATTGAGCTTTATTGAGCGTCCAAACTAAAGGAAAGTCTTTGCGGTTGTACTGGTCTGGGTGTGGGATTGATTTTATTCTCCAGATCCTTATGACACTTTCTGAAGATCGTAAACTTGTTACTACATGAACAGTGTGAAAGTAAGCTTTGAATAAAAACTTTCATGAAGTCTACACCTGTTAGAGGAAAAGCCGCTTCACATTGATGGGATCTATTACTGTGGCGGGATTAGTCCCAGAAATGCCATGCCAAGACCTGCGTCCAAACATGTTTAGTACTGGATATCGCTGGCTTAACGTAGTTAGAACATGTTGAGTCCATCAGATGTTAACCTTTATTTTTATTTCTCTATTCACAACTCTAATCTGTCATTGTTTTCGTTGCTTTCCTTTCTAAACGCATGGTTTTTGGGTATTTATATTAAAAAACAGACTTGAGGAGGACGTGCGTTATTTTGTGGTTTGTATCTGTAATAGGTCAGACAGGCTTGTTTGCACCTGAGATATTTTTAGTACTTATCTCGATCTATTTTTATGGTACCACGTACATCACTCACTAGGAGTCATGCTTTGAAAAAGATCTAGAAGAAGAGCTAGGTCCACCATGTTGCCTAAAATGCCACGGTTCATTCAGTGGGTGGGGCTTGGTCAGAAAACATACCAAAAATCAGACAAAGGATCCCAAAGTAGAAACATTCCTGAATTTGTAGAACATGGCAACCCAGGCCATAATAAGTGATGTTTCGTATTTTGGCATTTCGTGCGATTTCCAGTGTTGACTGACTCACTTCGTTGCAGCTGAGCTCGAAATTTAACTTCCCATGACTGTCCCAGAACTGGTCTCAGATGGCAGTTTTAATTGTCCCATGGCAGCCGTAACTGTCCCATATACTAAACTATGTCCTTTGAAAAATGTTACAGTAAGACAACACAGAAACGTGATGGAAAAATGGCGACCGTGTTTGTTTAGCTTGTACCGTAAAAATACCATGTGGGCTTGTGGTTATAGACCCAGCCGGTTCCTGCATCCGACAAAATACAATTGAGCAAGACACCTAACTACCAGTTGCTCTGGATGTTGTGGATAGGGTTGACCACCGCTCCGGACACGTGTGTGTGTTTACTAATGTGTGTATCACTTTATGAATGGGTTAGATTTAGAGGTCTGATTCCTTTGTGTGCAAGCACAATGGTCAGAGTGTGGATCACTTTCTTCTTTCTTTTCAACACAAAATAAGTATGTTAAAAGGTATGTGTGTGTGCGCGTGTGTGTGCGCGTGTGTGTGTGCGTGTGTGCGCACGTGTGTGTGCTCATATAAAAGAAACGTACTGTCTGGGGTTTCATGTGATTTCTTCCACATGATGTTGGTTGACATTGTGCCTCCCCATGACTCCAGTGATGTTTAACTTTCAGTGGATGGTGGCTCATTTCATGGCCAAATCAACCAGAACCTACCAGATGACCATCTCAGATTTTGATGAAAATCTGCCCAAATGAACCTTATGTGAAGTAATGAATACCCACCAAACCTTGGGTTAAATTCCCATTATTTCTGGAGAACCTTTAAATTTAAGTGCCACGCCCCCTTTTCATACTCACAAACTGAACTCTACTTTGTGTCTACTTGTAGTTCCAAGACTGATTTCATGTGTACATTGAAATGTTCAGTTAACACCACCAACCTTCTTAACAGTAAATTCTACATCTTTGAATGAGAGCGGTAACTAAGAAGGAGTTGACTTGAGATGATGATATTTTTCACCAATTATAGCTGAGATATGAATCTTTCAGCAGTGGTAAGTTCATTACTAATGGTAACTGTCCACATAGTCAACTATCCACTTGTAGGTGGAGGTACGGCAAGGCCTAATTTTTATTTTTTTCCCTTTTGTGACCATTTTTGCATGCCTATTACTCGGAGATCTTGTCTTTAATTGGGGTGATCCTGCATTTGCTTATAGTATCTCCCCCAAATAACTGTAATCTTTGGTCCAGACCTCTTGATAATCCTGTGACCCGAGGGTCAAAATCCAATAATGGAGTTCACCGGCAACCAAAGTTGGATTTTGGCATTGCTACTGCTTAAACTGAAATTTATTCTGATACAAATACTAAGGCAGGATACCAATTTTCAGTTTTGTGTCATGTTTAGAAATGAAGATACGACCCTTCAAAATCCCCCACAGATCATAGCGGCTAATAGCGAGTTTCATTAATATCTAAGATGGTCATCTGGGAATCTTTCTGAAAATTTGTTGATTTGGCATCTGGAATGACCCTGGTTTTATCTTTCCTTATAATAGCCATTTAAACTGATGGATGTCTAGACAGTTGCCTGACTTGATGTCTAACTTGTACACCTACTTGGCAGTAGTATTTTATTTCGTTCATATAGCTGGCCTGAAAACTAGCAAATGATTAACAGTAAAAGCTTGTACTGCTAAGCAAATATTTTCCTCAGTTTGTTGACGAGTGATGAAGCGGAGTCTCAAGGAATAAAATGCACAATTAGTGCCACAAGTATTTTTTTAATCGCAATGTAGCGAATATCTTGACGTTCTTGCTAATATAACTAGCTAGCATAGCAAGCCGGATAGCGTTGAACCCAACTAGGTTGTCTAGAATGTTCCGCTCACTAAATCCTCAAATCCGTTGGGATTAAGGCACCGGATTACTCCGGATCACCTTCGCCCTGCTGATCTGGGGTCTTATGTAAAAGCAACTATCCAATAAACCCATGTGATATCTGATTTCATTTGAGTCGTGAGCTTCATGAGGTTTTGCAGAGGGTTTGAATTGTTCCGTGGAGGTCTCGCCACGGCGTGATGTTCCTCGGTACAAAACATGGCATTGAAATGCAAATGAATGTTTTGGAGGACACTGCAGTCTGAATAATCCACACGGCTACCGGCGCAGGATGAAAACCTGTTTTTGTTTTTTTGTTTTTTGATCACTGAGTGGACAAAATCTATAGCTATGGCTATGTGAGGCTTCATTGACAAGGACTAGGGTAATGATGATAGAAATCCATGCTCTGTTTGGCTCTGCTGACGTAAGGGTCTTCCACCAGTGGAGGAGGGGCGGGCTGGATCCCAGGCATGCATGTTTGTGTATGGGAGAGAGAGAGAGAGAGAGAGAGCGAGAGAGAGGGAGAGAAAGTGTGAGCGGCAGAGGGATGGGAGGAGAAAGAGAGCCATTGTCCAGCCTCTTAGTTCTCCACAGGCGACCGTCGATCTCATCTGACAGCTAGAGGTAGAAATATAAGGAGGAAATATCAGGACCAGTCGTTTTCCGTCCCTGTGACGCGCGTGAAAAAAAATATCATGTGCACAATAGATCAATCGAGTCTAGCACAGCCATGAAAGCCCAGCGGGAGAGGTTAAGGATTCCGGGGCTGACACTCGAGTGAGTATTTCCTCTCTTTTGTGTTTTGTGTTTTGTGCTTTGCGCCGTCTTCATGTGCGTTTGTGTGGAGAATCATTGAGAGGTGCAGCATTACCACAGCAGCAGCTCCTGCGGTGTCTCTCCTACGGTAGGACAAACATCATAAATCCAGTCAAGCTTTTGCTATGTTGGAACTGATCTCAGGCCAGTTTTCAGAATTGCTCTTGCGTTAGGGTGTGTGCGATCGGATCTGATCTCGGATCAGCGGGAATTGCCCCTCGATCCTTGTTTTCAAAGATCCGCAGCTGTAGAACCTGCCAGCTTGGCTGTCTGTTTAGACGAGGTGACGTACAAAGATATGGCTCGGCGTAATTCGCTCGCCCATGGCGGTGATGATGCGTGGCCCAAACGTCCGAATTACCCTTGCGGAGACCCGATCTGCGCCGTGTAACATCCGCCCCGTCTCGTATTTACCCTACCATGTGCTCTTGTTGCTTGTTCACGTCTCAAATCTTGTTTTGTGCGCAGAGGTCACGGCAAGCACATGTTTACATCTGCTGTTAGACGCATGTCGGATCCCCGCCAGTGTTGCTAAGCACACCGTGCATGCTTATCTCCAGACACGTCAGTTCAGCACTTTCAGGTGACGTGATTGGTTTTAGCTTATCAATGGGCTTCTGCACCAACAGGGAACGCAGTTGTGCACTTGAAGGCCTTCAGCCTAGGGTGAGGAATTTTGGAGGTCAATGGTGCAGTGGTTGTTTTAGGCAGCGTGTGAATCGGTAGGTTCCGAATCCGATCGATAAATCAGTGACGAATACGGTCAGGATCGGTTTGGGTGGCATATCGGGAGCTGATTGCTGACATTATAAGATTGTTGTTGATTTACATTAGGTGTAGAAATCAGTCTGGGTTCATCCTTAAAGCCACGTTTGGATATAAAGATCTTAACTTGACCATTCCAGTCAATGCTGTAGTGCTGCTCTGTGGTAATGTTTGTACTTCTGTATAGTAGATATCATGAAAAACTGGGTGTAGTACCTCAAAGAGATTCAGTACGTTTCAGACACAAATACATATTTGAGCTGTCTCAAAGCGATGGATTCTGTCTACAGGTTTTACCACCAACAACCTCACTTACATTTACATTTATGGCATTTGTCAGACGCTCTTATCCAGAGCGACTTACAAGGTTATTGGTATTACAGGAAGGCCAACATTGTGTTAGGAGTCTTGCCCAAGGACCTTTATTGGTATAGCACAGATTGGTTGCCCAGACTGGGAATCGAACCCAGGTCTCTCACATGGGAGCCAATGATGTTACCATTGTACCATACCAACCACTTTTGTTTTCATTTCTGTCTGAAACATCCTGTTTCTCTAATGTCTAATACAATCAATGTCCAGATTTTCTGTCCGGCTTCAAATTTTTGAACTCTATTGTACATTTAAATTATTAAAGGTACCATTTAAAGAATCCGTCTAGAACCTTATAACAGTTGGCTCGTAGACGGTTGTAAATAAAACCACTTTACATCCTAAGAACCTTTAAATATCTAAGAATTTATGAAAAGTATAGGACGTAACTGTACCTTTCCTACAATTGGGTTTGTGTTGCATATTAAGAGCTAAGGTTCGTCCTTTTGGCTCTTCAAAAATGAACAAATTTCTAAAATATATTTATAAATTTCAGCTTGATCGCTACAGTCAATGCTATAGTGTTGCTCTGTGGTGATGTATGTAATTCTGTATAGTAGATGCACTAAAATTTGGGTATTATACATCAAATTTCCAAGTTTTAAATTTGTGTGTTAAAAGTAGAATTAAAGGTTCCATAGAGAACCCTAAAACAGGTGGATTTTAGAAGGATGGATTCTTAATGAACCCATTTTATACGACTAAAAACCTTTAACTATCAGACGAATTGTTGGAAAGTAAAGTACTAAACTATAACAAAATTCTTGTCACCAGGACAGTTCTTATATATTTTGATATGTATGGTTGATATAATGATCTTTAGTCATAATAAAATACATAATTGTTCTGTAACAGGTTTTAAACTGATGTCTA
Source organism: Duopalatinus emarginatus (assembly GCA_028565595.1). Taxonomy (NCBI): domain Eukaryota; kingdom Metazoa; phylum Chordata; class Actinopteri; order Siluriformes; family Pimelodidae; genus Duopalatinus; species Duopalatinus emarginatus. The sequence continues at coordinate 4,169,407 of JAOVVF010000030.1, read as the reverse complement.
AAGACACTGACAGACTGTATAGAATCGTCCGTACTGTGTATCTAAGGCCGTGTTTTAGGTCAGCATTTACGAACCGTGATTTGACTTACAGCCTGACTCCAAGAAGCTTGAGCCCGACTCCCACAAGCCCTTGCAGCCCATGCAGCCCGCTGCACGCCTTCCATTTTTGGAGGTAAGAGCACGCTTCCTCGACATTTTGTTTTACAGGAGCCGAAAAGGAGTCGAGCGAGGTTTCACGCGCTGTTGTTACTCGGGTCGATTTTCAACAGCAACAGTAAAGGTGCACGAAGGCCAAACGGGCTTCATTTAACACTAAGTTTCGCTTGTTTTCATTTTTCAAAAGCTTTTATATAATTTCATAGAAAGAAAGGGATGGTGGGCTTATATAATGCGCTGAGCTTTTGTGTCGGCCCTCTTTCAAGTGCAAAATAGGATTTGTGGCTGAATTGAGTGGCGGGGAGAGGAAATGAGGTCAGTCTGAATCTTAAGGAAAAAACTGAAGCTATTCTGTGATAAAATTGAGTTTTGAAAGACAGCGTTTTTGAAAATGGTGAAGAAACGAGAAGTTTTAATTAAAATGGAATAAAGCAGATCTTGAACGGATTCATTTCCTGCTTTCTCACGTGATCAAATGCGACTGCTTTTGAATTATTGGCAAATTTTCGTGACAGACTTTTTGAAATCATTGTTGATTCAGCATCAGTTATCTGACTGCTTTTTTGATTGGTGGGCAGCCGTGGCCTAGTGGTTAGGGAACCGGTCTCATGACTGGAAGGTCCCGGGTTCGATCCCCACCCAGGTCAAGACACGACTGAGGTGCCATTGTGCAAGGCACATAACTCCCCCGACTGCTCCCTGGGTGCTGTAGTTTGTGGTAGCCCCCCTCTCCGGGCAAGTGTGTACGCTGCCCCCTATTGTTCACTGGTGGGTGTGTGTGTCTGTTTCACTGCGCGGATGGGTTAAATGCAGAGGTTACATTTCTTTGTGTGCAAACAGAGTAGGCAAATAGTTCACTTTCATCTTGTGTCCATAGTATCAGACAGTGTTTGATCATCAGGTAGTTGACATGCCGTCTCATGTCCACTGCTTAATAACGACCACAACTTCAGATCATGGTGTCCACCGGTGGGTTTTAATTCCTTTCCTCTCCATCAGGATTGAGCGAAATGGGGCGTTGAGTCGTTTTGTGTTTAAACTGTTCTGATTGATTCATAATTACAAGAAAATATTAGGAAAACTTTGGTCTCCTGAACTTGTATACGTTTCTGCACTAACGTGAACCTCGACCCACTGGCCCTGGAACGCAACAAACGAAGTTTATCTGAGGTTACGTTGTGACATGGACGTTAATTAAGGCAAACAAGTGTGGTGAGATTTTACTGGTGAATGGTCCAAACAGGAGCATTACATACAGACGAGTGATTAGCGTGCCTCTGTTTAATCACTGCTTATCTGAGATTTGTTCAGCAGCTTTAACAGTTCAACAGAACCCATCAGTGCTGATTCCGACTGCAGAATAATAAAACAGGTGTGCAAAGGAGGAGTCATAAAAAATCAGTATGGCAATACTACCTGTATTTGGGTCACAATGAACTAGTCCTTGGGTCAGGATAGCTACCAGGCAAGAGATAAATAAATAAATAAATAAATAAATAAATAAATAAATAAATAAATAAATAAATAAGGATAATAATGAATAAAAGTGTCAAATTTACGTTTTTTCTGCTTTGGACTATCTACAACTAAAAGCAGCCGCTGGGTTTTACCGCGGGTTGGTGTCTTCTTTGAACGAAGTCGTCACAGAAAATCATGGCGAAGTGAGTTAGCGAGTCTCCTGATTCAGGTCTCTGTGGGTGCCTTTAATCCATCCTCTCGTAATGGGGCCACAGAAACAGTGCACTCCTATCTAGAGCACAGGCTGCTACACGGGACCCTTTGGGACATGGCAACTGAGGAGATTAGGTCTGATGTTGTTGCTAAAATCAGCAAAGTTCAGCAGGAAGAGATAAAGGAGCCTGGGCTTGGTAATGGACTTTGGTCTCCATGGCTGTTTTATGACTGGTGGAAATTCTCAGCGATTGCAGTCTTTGTTGGCTGTTTGTCAGATTTTTAGGTTTTTGATACCCAGCTGTCACTCATTTTGGCTGACGCTTTTATGCGTATTGCGTTAGAATTGAGATTCCTAGCAGTTTATGACCAACCACACGATGATGTAGGGCTGGGCGATATGATCTCAAATCAGTATCACGATTAATTGAATTATTTTTATTTTATTTTATTTGTTAGTTTACTAACACAGATTCTGCTAAAGTATTAAAGCGCAGATATTTTTTCTGATGAAACTGCATATTTTTATGATTTAAAAATGATTTTACTGAACATTTTGAACAACTGTAATCTAAGCACACATAACTTGTAATGGAAACACCTTATGTTGTAAAAGGTCACATTTTTGTTTTAATGTAAACCGAAAGTTCACTGAAATATTAAAAAATAAATAACTTGCATTTTTCCGCATTATTTGCATTTAGCTTCTTTTTGTCAGATGTCATTTTCACTGAAACTAAAATGCGCCCAAAAATCAGACACCACATTATTTTTCTTTGGTAAAAGCCGCGCACTCAGTTGCATATTTAAATTCACCTCCATGACGCTCACTTGCTGAAGACTGGATGGTGCCGAGTCACGTGACTAGACACGCAGAAGTGACAGTACATAAACACACCGCAGGGAAAGGATTACGAGAAATTTAAAAAACAAAATAACCGACATGGGCAAGATTATAACGATTAGATGGTCTGAATGTCGATTTCGGTTATTTTTCGATTAATTGCCCAGCCCTGCGATGATGTCTGGCTTACTTGCAACCCCACTGAATTGCCATAAAAAAAACTGGTACACCAGTCTTAGACTTGCCAGGCCTGCAGAAAAACAACGGGGAATGGACTCCACAAGCTTATAGAAATATTCTGTAGGCAATAAACACCAGACTTCCTGCAGAACGCTCCACAATTCTGAGCTTTGGTGAATTAGGTGTGAATGGCAAAAACCCCTTTAACTCAGATGAGTGTCCGTCTGACTGTAGTTTGGCATGTCTAGACATGTTTAGTGGAGACCAAACCCATCAGAATGAATGCAGGACATGAACGGGTGACTCGTCTGAAGATGTACCAGGGGTCCTATGAAATACAAGCTAAACAGATCAATACTATTATATGAAGTATACAGTAGATAATCTGAACCAAAGAGTAGTGTGGGGTTCTGTGAATTTAGC
>JAOVVF010000030.1:4138252-4151738 GCA_028565595.1 Duopalatinus emarginatus | reverse complement strand
TCTATCTATCTATCTGTCTGTCTATCTGTCTGTCTGTCTGTCTGTCTGTCTGTCTGTCTGTCTGTCTGTCTGTCTGTGTCTGTCTGTCTGTCTGTCTGTCTGTCTGTGTCTGTCTGTCTGTCTGTCTGTCTTTCTATCTCTCTCTCTTCTCTCTCTCTCTATCTCACTCTTTTTCTCTTACTCTCTCTCTCTATTTATCTATCTGTCTATCTATCTGTCTATTTATCTGTCTATTCTCTCTTTCTCTCTCTCTTACTCTCTCTGCTCTCTCTTGCTTACTCTCTCTCTCTTTCTCTCTCTGGCTCTCTCTCTCAATCTCTCTCTCTCTCTCTCTCTCTCTCTCTCTATCTGTCTATCTCTCTTCTCTCTCTTTATATTATTCTCTGCTCTCTCTCTCTCTCTCTCTCTGCTCTTTTTCTCTCCCTCTCTCTCTCGCCCCCCCTCTCTCGCCCTCTCTCTCTCTGCTGTTTCTCTACTCTCTCTCTCTGCCTCTCTCTCTCTCTCTTTCTCTGCTCTCTCTCTCTCTCTCTCTCTCTCTCTCTCTCTCTCTTTCTCTGAAAGAATCAATGAGTCATTCAGCATTTCCCTGCCCTTCCCTTCGCTCTGTAGTTCCACTCATTGACCGTGGTTTAACACTGTGTGTTACATGCTACAGGTTTCATTCACACTCTTCCAAGCCGCTATAGCTGTGTGTGTGTGTGTGTGTGTGTGTGTGTGTGTGTGTGTGTGTGTGTGTGTGTGTGTGTGTGTGTGTGTTTGTGTATAGGACCGACGGCCGACGCTGGTCCCTGGCATCCCTCCCATCATCCGGATATGGAACCAACACTCCCAGTTCCACCATTTCTGTAAGAGCCCTCTCCCTCAACTGTTTTACTGCCTGTTATTTCTAAGCCACTCTGAGTCACTCTGACAAACGTGTAATAATAATAATACGTATTTAGAGCTTTGAGGTTGGATGTTAAAAAAACGTCATCACACAGGGTTAATAGCAGCGTGCAGTTTAGTTTTTCAGGTTAATTTTAGATACATGGAAGTTTTAACAATAGACATTGTCACAAAGATTCAAAGCAACTGAGAAGCACGTCCTTTTCCGGGTTACACCAGGTGCGAGGTGGTAGCCAGAGCTAGCTTGAAAACAAAGAAATAAAATCTGATAAACTAGGTATCTTGCTCACCACCATTAGACTCAAATTTGCCTCAAAAAGTCCCTCAGTTAATCTACAGCACTGCGAGTCCCCGTTTTAGTTTTTGTGTATCTAGTGGACCTGGCAACCCTGTCATTAGCAACCATATGATTAATCTGTACAGATGTAATGTTCTTCTGTGAACATGATGAGAAGCTTTGTTTGTTATATATACATACATACATACATACATACATACATACATATATATATATATATATATGTGTGTGTGTGTGTGTGTGTGTGTGTGTGTGTGTGTGTTTGTTTGTTTTATATATATATATATATATATATGTGTGTGTGTGTGTGTGTGTGTTTGTTTGTTTATATATATATATATAAAGCAAAAAAATAAATGCAACAAAAAAGCTCAACTCTTTTTCTATGTACACAAACGGCCTTTTTCTCTTACATATTGTTTACAAATTTGTCTAAATCTGTGTTAGTGAGCACTTCTCCTTTGCCGAGATAATCCATCCACCTCAAAGGTGTGATCATATCAAGATGTTGATTATGGTATGCTTTAGGCTGGCCACAATAAAAGGCCAGCACAATGACACAGATGTCGAAGTTTTGACTGTGTGTGCAATTGGCATGCTGACTGCAGGAATGTCCACCTGGGGTCCTCATCAACAGTGTGAAACGAGCGCCTCATGGTGCTGGCATCTCTGCTGGTATCTCTGTGCGTTTAAAACACCATCAATAAAATGCACCTGTGTTTGTTGTCTATTGTGCCTGTCCATACTATAACCCCACCGCCAAAATGGGCCACTCAATTCACAACGTTGACATTCACAACGAGGCCCTCTAGTGGACATGTGCTATGTGATAAAACTGCACATTTTAGAGTGGCCTATTATTGTGGCCAGCCTGAGGCTCACCTGTGCAATAATCCTGCTGTCTAATCAGAATCTTGATACACCACACCTGTGCGGTGGATGGATTATCTCGGGAAGAGGAGTGAAGTGCTCACTAACACAGATTTAGACAAATTTGTAAACAATAAGCATATACAGTCAAAAGAGTGAGTCAAAAGTCAGGACACGTTTTGCTTCAGAAACGAAGGGGAAAATGACATATCTGGATTCTGCAGTAATGGGTGAGGGGGGGCTATCTTTTAGGCCATGTATGGAACATGGCCGCCATCCTGAAAGCCACCATATTGGATCAAGGGCAAGTTTTTCCAATTGGAAAGGTCTTTGTGTGTCCTGTGACTTTTGACTCACCCTGTAGAATGTTGCTGCTACATTTATACAATATAAATGATGAGTGAGTATAGATGATCTTAGGTCAATCCAGTAGTTCAGTAGTTGTACTTAAATAGCATGGAGTTCAGCGTAGTCTAGTGGATGGTAGCGTAATTCATTACTGATACAAATCTGGGGTTGGACAAAGACGTTCACAGGGCATCTGTTGAATCTGGACACATGTTTTGAGGTTAGATATCAAGCCTGTGTTCGTGAGTGAGCTGGACAAAAGGAGACCGTTCATTAAGTGGAATGATGTGTTTATGGTCCTGTGTTTATTTACTTATCCTTAGTGACTGCCCGGTTATGGTGATGTGGTATAAAAGAGCCTAGTCGTTTGTTTATCGTTTGGGAAGATTCATTCTTTACAAGCTGTAATTAAATCCTCGTGTCTCGCAGAAGTCTTGAACAGACTCATCAATTTGGAGAAAAAATATTTGCAGTGTTTTCCGTTGACCTAGAGCATCCCCTGAAGGATACAGATACTCTTTCATGCAGCTTTTCCCGCACCTGAGCAGCTTCAAATCACAAATTCGAGACAATTTAAGTTCGTTTTGGACTCTGCCCGAGTGCAAAGCGAGGCGTGCTGTTCGGTGATAAATAACAGATGCTGTCTCTCTGACTAACATGGCTCAGAGCAGATTTGTTTCCTGGTAAATATGTGCCTGAATCTTCGCCAGCGAACCCACGCGTACGCTCGCTCACTGGCTGCGGCCGTGTTTACTGACACTGTTTCAGCACACGCCCACCTGGGGATGAAATGGCAAACAATCTGGTGGAATCTTCTCAGCCAACCGGCGATGAGTTCACGAGACTGAGCCAGCAAAAAGAGCCAGAGAATAACGGGCACAGATGCTATTTAGGCGTGAGGAGATATGGGACAGTTTACCCAAACTAATGAGGTGTAACTTGAAAAAACTGATCTTGTCGGTCATTGGAAAGTCTGTCAGCTTGTTTTGGATTGATTCGTTAATTAATACCAGAATAAAAAAATTATTTTCTATTGATTTCGGGAGCAAATAAAATAATTACAGTGTGTCAAGAGGGGGGCACAAACTTTTCAGCTTGTCCCAGACTGCAAAGCTCAGCTTTCTGTTGATATTATCTAATGTAAAGTAATGTTGACTTACGACTTTTAAGTATAAAAAAAAGTATAAAAAGTCCCTTCCTAATGTACCTCCTTGTCATTTCTAGTCGTCCTGTTCATCACAGGAGAAGCTCCACCAGCTGCCCTTCCAGCCCACTGCCGACGAGCTCCACTTCCTGTCCAAGCACTTCTGCACCGAGAGCATTGCCGGCGATGACCACCGCAGAGCCACGCCCATGCGCCCACGTTCACGGAGCCTCAGGTGCCCCGAAACGTCACGTCTTAATGATTGTGTTTGATTTGTTTATGTTTGAAAAAAACCATTAATGAACTGTTGTCTGGTTTTCAGCCCTGGAAGATCTCCAGCATGCTGCGATCACGAGATTATTATGATGAATCATGTGTACAAAGAACGTTTTCCTAAGGTAAAGAACAATCCCTGGTTTGGATGCAGAAAAAGTTTTGGAGTGTGTGTCCTGAAGTCTCTGGTGTGTCCTTCAGGCCACAGCGCAGATGGAGGAACGCATTCAGGAGATCATCAGAAGCAGCTCCCCAGAGAACGTGCTGCCTCTGGCGGATGGTGTGCTTAGCTTTGCCCATCACCAGATCATCGAACTGGCACGTGACTGCTTAGAGAAATCCCGTCTCGGCCTCATCACTTCTCGCTACTTCTGCGAGCTCACGGATAAACTCGAGCGTCTTTTTCAAGAGGTGAGGAGCTCTCAGAAGTGAATGTTTGGTCTACTTGCTGCTTACAACAACCCAATTTGGGGCTCAAAAAAGTCACTCAGATTCTTACGCTTACCCATTTTTCCTTTTTTCAACACATCAACTTTAAGTACTGATTAATATATCCCACACTTTGACCATTTGAACATTCGAGCCATTGTAACAAGATAATCAATGTTATTCACCGCTCAGTGTTTTTTTTAACTGTAATGTATGAACAGTGTAACTGGATGCAATTTAGTCTGATATTCTGCTTAAACAACGTACACGACGTGCTGATTTCACTAAATACTGTTTAAATCTAACGCAAGCTGTTAAGCGACAGATTGTAACAAATCTTTGCATGATAGCTAGCTGTTAGATTAAGTTAGCTGGCAAGCTGAAGTTTAAGTTAAACTGTCACTTGTGGTGCAGTGTGAGCAAAATCTAAGAGCAATGCAAATCACACCTTTCTGTTTAGAATCAATGTGATGCAAAGGCACCGTTTAAATTCGATCTGATCTAACATGTAGCTTTACTTTGCTAGCATTAACGACAAAACACGCTTGAAGTTGCTAAACATATTACGTCTGTTATTTTAGAAAGGTGCTTATTTATTTATTTTTGAGAGGTTAAAATGTTGTTGTATTCCACAATTCAAAGAATTATTGTAAATAATGTAATACGTTGATTAGCAAAAAAAATGACTAACTCGTAGCAACTGAAAAATTAGCATATAGACGTACAACTTTCTAATGTGTCTGCATTTTATTTTATTAACGACTTCATACTTCTACTTCCTGTTTAGTAACAATTTGTAAAATAATATAAACTACGATAGATAAGTACTTTATTACCATCGTTGTATCATTTTATTACAAACAAGTCAATGCTACAAGTATGACAAAGCCAGAACTAAATTAATTAGCTAATCTTGGCTTCAAAAACTTGACACTGTAGTAAAAGAAAATGACTGTATAATGTACCTGACCTTTCTCAAAGATCTGTTTATTAAATTATAATAAAACCTGGTAAATGGTCGGTTATCATACAAGTCAGCTCTTATTTTTGTTTATATGCCGGGTTGCTAGCTAAGCTACAGAGTGAGGTAACTAGCTAGCTAAATTGCCTCAGCTGGAGGTTACATGTCATGAATAACATGTATAAATAAGTCAGTCATGTTTCTACTAGGGGTGTGAATCGCTCAGTGTTTGGCGATTCGATTTGATTCTGATTTTTAGGGTGACGATTCGATTTTCGATTCAGGAACGATTTTTCTATTCATTGGTCTATAAATTTTGTTTAAATTATGTGACTGACAAGTACAAGTAGTTTGAAGTAGGTTGGTGGGGTACAGTGGTAACATCATTGGCTCTCATGTGAGAGACCTGGGTTCGATTCTCGGTCTGGGCAGCCAGTCTGTGCTACACCAATAAGGGTCCTTGGGCAAGACTCCTAACACAATGTTGGCCTACCTGTAATACCAATAACCTTGTAAGTCGCTCTGGATAAGAGCGTCTGCCAAATGCCGTAAATGTAAATGTAAATGTAAGTAGTGACGAATAGAACATTTATTTCAAACAATACTTTTAGGTTTCTTACTGTATCAGATCTTTTTTCATAATTTAATATTTATACCAAAAATAGGATTGTGATAAAATTCTGTAATTTAAATGACCAGTATTAGGTTAGTTTAGCTGCCTCACTTTTTCTTAAAAAAAAATCTATCAATGAACAAATAATTAAAAATATATTAATACCAATGAACATAGACTTCAGTCTACCACAGTGCATTAACATTTAACTGTTAATTTATATTTTGTATAATTTTTGTCTGTTAGCGACCACCTTTTAGACAAAGCGAGCTGCTAACTAGCTTGCTGTACGGTGGTCTAGACGGCCTTCTTCTACTGTGGCTGCATGGATACGTAATGCGATATGAAGTAGGCTAGGGAGTAGGATAAATAAAACTTAAACACATTGTAAAAATTTGGGGCATTTTGAATCAATTTAGAATCGCCAGGACCAGGAATCGCGATTCTTTAAAGAATCGATTTTTCCAGCACCTCTAGTTTCTTCTCTTTACTGAAGATATACTTAAGAAAAAGTGGCCAAATGATAAGTTTATTGTATTTATAGTCAAATCTTTAGTCAGATATATAACATATGGGCTATGCTCAGCATTGCTGTTACACAGACACAAAGGATTTTTCTGCCTGCTGTGTAAAAAGCTATGTGAAAATCTCAGAGAGACAGATGGAGAGGAGAATGATCCCGTGTGAAAAGCTTTTAGGAGTGTGTGTGTGTGTGTGTATATATGTGTTTTCCCAAATCACCCATCGCTAATTGCGTTACCATGTGCACAGTCCACTGAGAGATCGGAGAGTGCTGAGGTGACTTTCATTAAGGAACTGGTGAAGAAGATCCTTATTGTCATCGCCAGACCGGCGCGCCTTCTGGAGTGTCTCGTAAGTTAATTTGCCGCCGCAGCGTCTTTTCCAGACATTTAACCACAAAGAGCAAGAATATATAGTCCCTATATGTGATATCTGTCTGTAGGAGTTTGACCCAGAGGAGTTCTATCACCTACTGGAGGCGGCTGAGGGTCACGCCAAAGAGGGGCAGGGCATCAAGACCGACATTCCTCGCTACATTATAAGCCAGCTCGGTCTGACACGAGACCCATTGGAAGGTGAGGTGGACATCGGGTGCTTTCTGGATTCCGGTGTCAATCTGTTGGTTTGCTCGCAGTGAATTATGGGATATGTCAGGCTCAGATAGTGTGCTTAGGGGAGCATCCTCAACCTAGTACAACATCCTGGAACCCTTCGCATACTACCTGATACGTACTAGGTATTCAGACATGCTACATCGTGTCACATAGTAGATTTGCATACTAACCAGTATAGGAGTATGCCACTTGCATACTGAACAATACACGAAAGCAGTACGCGAGAACGACTAGAGTGTCCAAATGTGCATTGTGCATCAAGCAGTACACGAAAATTTCCCGGATGACGCACTGCATCGGGAGACATTCTGCAGTATGTGATCTGAGCACACTGTTTTATCCCATAATGCAATTCCAGCAGCACAGACTGAATAGAAGCAGTATAAAAATATTTTTCTTTTAATAATTTCTATATTAATAATTTCTTCTGAGGTTACTACTAAGGTTAAAAAGTACATTTGTGGGTTAAAAAGACGGCTGTGATGTGACATCATGCGTCACATGACATTGTTAAGATGGTGGATCAAGTGCGTCCGAGGTGGTGTGCATACTGCACGCTCGCATATTAGAAGCGCGTACCGCTTTAACAGTAGAACAGTACGCATGTACTGCTTGATTTCGGGTGCAGCAATAGTTTAGATGTTGGTGCAGATATCCCAGAATGCAATGCAGCTGTCTGAGACTTTACTGCTGCTATGTAGACATAAGAAGCTGAATCCTACTGGCGGCACTATCAGCAGGTAGTGAAGTGAAAGTGAAAGTGAACTATTTGCCTACTGTGCTTGTACACACAGAGGAATGTGACCTCTACATTTAACCCATGCGTGAACTGAAACACACACAAACACCAGTGAACACTAGGGGGCAGTGAACACATTTACCTGGAGTGGGGGGCAGCCCCAAACCACAGTGCCAGGGAGCAGTTGGGGGAGTTCCTAGGTCCAGACACCTCAGTCATGTCTTGCCCTGTGTGGGGATCGAACCCTGGACCTTCTGGTTCCCTGACCACTAGGCCACGGCTGCCCCTTATAGATGTCTTATAGTTGAACGGCATTGTGGGTAAACCGTTAAGCAATGTAAAAAAAAAAAAAGAAAAAAAAAGAGCCACCATGTTGATGAAAGAAGTTTAAACTAAAACCAGAGTTAATCTCAAGTTTAGTGTTTATTCATTCAGACTTGATGTTCACTTTAAATTCTTCAGGAATCTTAGAAGGAAGGCTCCCTGGAGGACGTCTGTATTAAATTCATTCCTGATCTATGATGCAGGCCTTTCTTTAATGATCCTGTGATACCACATCCAAGATCGTCATTACCAGTGATTAGACCCACATGTCTCTCCTCAACCCCCCCTCCCCTTCCTCCATAAACCTAGAGTCATCTCAGCAACTTTGGACGAATCTGGCTCGCATCCAAAGCTCTTCGAGGCTCTCTAATCCTCAGGAGGTCTCCCAGCGCATGAGGGTTTAAAGCAGAAAGGGGCAGCTGTTTTGAAGTCTTGATGCTGTCCTTAGGTCTCTTCTGGGACCCCTGAATTCGCCCTGTGGTTCATTACCTCCTGCTGTTCGTAGCCTGATGTGCTGAGAATGAGCTGGCTGGGGTTTTGCTTGGCACCGCACGTGACGACAAACGTCTCTTGACACGTGTTGAGTTCATTTAACCCATTTAGGAAACCACATGAGTCGGCTCATCAGTCTTATTATGTGGAAAAACGGTGCGAGCCTTTCGTTGGAGCGACTTTAAAGTGCTGTTATAATAAAGATGCTGATGTCAGCAGGTTTTGTTTTTTAATTGTCCCCTTTTTTTTTTCTTTTGTCCTGTTGCAGAAATAGCTCAGTTAACCAGCTACGACAGTGGAATTGCAGAGACTCCGGACACGGATGATTCTGTGAGTGTAAGTAGTGTTGACCTTTAACTGTGTGCACAGTGTGAAATGATATAAGAGCAGTAATATGATTATGAATTAAAAAATCACTGAAAAGTACACTGAAGTGTCAGAAAATAACAAGTACAGGGAGAGTAAGACCGCAGAAATACGAGGCGGCATGGACTCCACGAGCTTGCTATATTCTGTCGGCAGTCAACACCATACTTCCAGCCAAACAACCCACAGTTCTGAGATCTGGTGTCTCTGGTTGGAATGGAAAACCTCAAAGTCAGATGACTGTTCTTCTAGACGTGTATGGTGGCACATTGTCCTGTTAGTAGAGGACAAACCCATCAGAACGAATGCAGGACATGGACTGGTGTAACTCATCAGAAAGACCACCAGTCAGACACGTTTGTAGATGTACCAGGGGTCCCATTGAATGCCAGCTAAACAAACCCTACACCATTATGAAGCTTCCGTAGATGTTTATGATGGACGCAACCAACGACGCGCATGCTTAGCGTTGCTATGCATTTTGCATAGACTCCATAGTAAAGGGAACTATCACCTGATTGGTCCTGTTTGTTTCTATTGTTCTATGTGTGATATTAAATCAGTTCACCTGTTTGGTACCAGTGATAAATCCAACAGTTCTCGCACCAGCAGCATGACTCATGACAACCAAAAAACAGAAAGCCTCCACCACCTAGTGGCAGAGACGTAAAACAGACGGTCACATGCGCACCTCACTGTCATGATTTCAGTATTTTTACTGAAATGTTTCATATTTGGTGCTGTTTCTTTTCTGTTAATGCGCCGTAGTGAAAGCCAATTAAGAGTCGCATTAAAACCATGACTGAGCTTCTGTTACTGTTCGATATCCATACTGATCTTTCATGACTTTCTGTTTCAGTCACAGAGTCTGAGTGCACCAGTGAGACCCCGCCGGAAACCCTGCGAGATAGACTTCGAAATGATTAAACTCATCAGTAACGGAGCTTACGGGTAAATCACAGGTTTATCACTTACTGTCTGTTACAGTCTGTCCTCAAGCCTCAACTCCAAAACTGATTTATTTTATATACTTACATCACACTGAGTTTATTGACCTGTTACTAATCTATAACAGTGGAATTATTATTTACACTATTACACTAATTATATATTAGTGGTATATTTAATAAATAAATAATAACAGATTCAATATTAAATTTGATTGTGTCATATGATTGTGTATATTCTTTTTGTTTGCTTACTTACTTACTCGATTGGCTGATATTTATGATATACTGTAGACAGATTTTAACTAAAAGTTTAAAATCTGCCTAAAAAAATTAAGAAAAATATCAAATACAAAAAAGATAAATATTTAAAATGTTAAAATGAAAAGAAAATCTATTTTTGTTACATTTTTAAAGCAGTTAATTTATTATTTTAATTAATCATTTTAACTTAAATTTTAAAATCTGCATAAAAATAAAATAAAAATGAAAACTCTAATTAAAACATAATTTTAAAAAATAAATGAGCAAATAAATGTATAAAATGCCCCATTGTCCAGCCATGTAAATGTTATTGTTTTTTTATATAAAAAACAAAAATTAGTTCATTAATCGATTGATTGTTTGATTAATAGATTATTTAATGATTAATTAATAAATTGTTAATTATTTGTGATATGCTCTGTTATTCTCTGACTGTATAGATACTTATTTTTTCCTTCATCCCCCAGGGCTGTGTATCTGGTGCGACACAAAGAGGCGAATCAGCGCTTTGCGATGAAGAAGATCAACAAGCAGAACCTGATGCTGAGGAACCAGATCCAGCAGGCGTTTGTAGAGAGGGACATCCTGACCTTCGCCGAGAACCCGTTTGTGGTCAGCATGTACTGTTCCTTCGAGACGCGCAGACACCTGTGTATGGTCATGGAGTATGTGGAAGGTGAGCGATTTACCCAAATACATGCTGATGCGTACTTCCTGTTCAGCTCTTAAATGGAAGTTGATGGAAATGGAAACTGGGAGGAGAATTTTTCACACTATGTTGATGTGGACATCTTTGTGTATGGGTAAACGTGTATGGGTTGGTGTGGTACAATGGTAACATCATTGGGTTTCCATGTGAGCGACCTGGGTTCGATTCCCGATCTGGGCAGCCAGTCTGTGCTAGACTCCTAACACCATGTTGGCCTACCTGTAATACCAGTAACCTTGTAAGTCGCTCTGGATAAGAGCGTCTGCTGAATGCCGTAAATGTAAATGTAAGACGCAGAACTGGCTTGCTGTAAGCTCCGCCCCTTCCTCTGTTCCATCTCTTGCCTCATTTTGGTCCTCAAATCTCCACTCTCAGGATGTATATACAATGAAATGAAGATGCTCTAGTTAGACAACTGGTTAGCCACAGGACATTGAGATACAACTTACTAGAATGCCAGCTATCATCTCCTTCTGTGTACCGAAAATTAGTTAAATTGTCACTGACAAGCACAAAATCACAAAATACTTAAGCAATAATACACTGGAGCTTCATGCTATATGGTGACATATTGGTACTGGTGTGCTGCGGTTGTAGATCAGTACCCCAGTGCTAATATCTCACCATCTAATAGCACAAACCTTGAGTGTATTATTGCAATTATACCACAGTTCTGTTATCTGTTATCACTGTTTATTGATAGATTTTCCAATAAAGAGGACGGAAAAATCCGATCTGTTTGTTTATCAACATTCCGCGAGGTAAAATAGTTCCATTCAATTAGACGACCCGCGGCTAAAACATCTAGCGTTATATATCTAAACGTCCGCTAATGAAACATCAGACTATAACAGTCAAGGAGCTTCATTAACTACCCAATAATTATTATACAGATAATAAAGACAAATACATCCAATCAGAAAATAGGATTTATAAACTCACTGTAATTCATGTTGCCAGATGTTTATAACTTCATGATTTGTTTATAGCTGCAGTGTTTGGCTTGTAAACGCTGGCGTCGTTGCTATGGTTACGTGTGTATTATACAGTTATACAGTGTTGCTGTACACTATAGTAATAAACGTGGTCTCTCTGCAGGTGGGGACTGTGCCACTTTGCTGAAGAACATGGGTCCGTTGCCAGTAGACATGGCCAGAATGTACTTTGCCGAGACGGTCCTTGCTTTGGAATACCTCCATAATTACGGCATCGTCCACCGAGACCTGAAACCGGACAAGTGAGTGTGTTTAGACTCTGAGATGTCCTCAGTGTGTAAGCGTGTGTATGTGTATCGTCTCTGTGATGTTTATTTGTACTGTCTCATTTCCACTCATTTCAGTTTGCTGGTCACGTCAATGGGACACATCAAGCTGACCGATTTTGGCTTGTCGAAGGTGGGCCTGATGAACATGACCACTAACCTGTACGAGGGCCACATAGAGAAGGATGCTAGAGAGTTCTCAGATAAACAGGTACAGCCATACGTCACCTTTCACTGAGCAGTTCGACAGACCGTTGCTTCAAAAACCTGTCATGACGTCGAGTGTATGTCTTTTCATCTCTTCTGTGTTGTGATAGGTGTGTGGCACTCCTGAATACATCGCCCCAGAGGTCATCCTGAGGCAGGGATATGGGAAGCCTGTGGATTGGTGGGCGATGGGAATCATTCTGTACGAGTTCCTGGTAGGATGTGTGCCTTTCTTTGGAGACACTCCTGAGGAGCTGTTCGGGCAGGTTATCAGCGGTGAGTATTGCTTTAGTGTACACTGAAGTGCCAGAAAAACTGGCCGATTTTTAAAAAACAAATGGTACCGGAATCATAGGACTGCAGAAATGCAATAGGACATGGACTCCATGAGCTCTTCTGTACAATGTACTTCCTGCCGAAACGTCCACAATTCTGAGATCTGGTGACTCAGAACGAAAAAACAAATTCAGATAAATGTTCCTGTAACTATAATTCGGCATCCCTAGCCGTGTGTGTTGGTGCATCGTCCTGTTCAAAGAGGACAAACCTGTCAGAATGAATGCAGGATGTTTGTAGATGTACCAGGGGTCCCATGGAATGCAAGCTAAACCAACCCTGTACCATTATGAAGCTTTCCGTAGATGTCCGTCTCTTTATATACGCACTGGCGGACGCAACCAATGACTCGTCTGTACCAGTTTTTCTTGCACGCCAGCGTATGTTATAGCCAGTCATGTCAGTTACCCTAATCTGACCACTATTTACACTAACGAGTAATCTAAAGAGTTACTATTTCCAATCCAGTAATCAGATTATTATTACAGTTACTTATCCAAGTCACCGTACGTTACAATTTTTGTGTTTTTTTTAGTAACAAGATATATATTTGCTTTCTTCTTGCGTCTCGGGGAGTGACGTCTGGCCTATGCGACAATTAAGTCACGTTTTCAGCATGAAGACGTAATACCATGTGGAGACACAAACGTAAACAACCGAGTGATGTAGGCGGTTCTAACAGGGGCCAGTAGGGGCCAGTGCCCCTGTAAAATTGCTCCTGTTGTGGCCCCTGTGCTGAACAGATAATAAGTTTTATTAATTTCTTACGGTAACGTGTGCTGGCCAGAAGATCGAAACTGACGGAGTGTTTTACACTGACTCCTTAAAGCGCTACACACACACTGTTACCTGCATCTGAAATACCACTAGCAGTGTGAACGTGA
>JAOVVF010000030.1:4121014-4131766 GCA_028565595.1 Duopalatinus emarginatus | reverse complement strand
TGTCGGAGAGTGTGTGTGTGTCGGAGAGAGTGTGTGTGTGTCGGTGAGGGTGTGTGTCCGTGTCTGTCCATTCTGTAGAAGCTCTCTTGGTGTGATGAGTATAGAGCTCAGTGTGTTCCTAGAGACAGAATGAGGATGTGGAAATGCCAGAAAGATTGGTACACCAGTCCCCCATTGATAGTGGACTCCATGAGCCTGTGACAATATTCTGTATTTAACAAACACCACACTTCTTCTAGAACGGACCAAAATTCTGTCGTATTCTGAGGTGTAGGATTTCACTGAGATCTATAAGAAAGCAGTCACACTAGGGCTGGGCGATATGACCTCAAATCAGTATCACGATTAAATGAACATTTTTACTGGATTACGATTAATGAACAATTACTCAATTATTAGTTCGATGTCATTTTCACTGAAACTAAAATGCGCCCAAACAACAGACACCGCAGTTTTTTTTGGTACAAGCTGCACACTCATTTAAATTCACCTCCATGCCGCTCGCTTGCTGTAGACTGGATAGTGCCCAGTCATGTGACTAGAAGTGTATTCTTAAAGGGACAGTACATGAACGCACACTGTGTGGAAAGGATTAAGAGAAATTTAAAAAACAAAATAACCAGCATGGGCAAGATCATGACGATTAGATGGTCTGAATGTCGTTTTGGTTATTTTTCGATTAATGCCCTCCTCACACACATTGTTCACCTGTCACCTGCCATTCCGGATCACACTGTTACTCATACGTTCACCAGTGCACTTTTATTCTTTCTGCAGATGTTTTTGGTGCATCCCCACTGGCCAGTCCCATGTCTCCACACTCACTGTCATCAAACCCCTCGTCCAGGGACTCCTCCCCCAGCCGAGACTCCTCCCTCTCCGCCGCCAGCTCACGCCAACCGATCATCATTCACAGTTCAGGGAAGAAGTTCGGCTTCACGCTCCGAGCTATCCGAGTCTACGCGTGCGACAGTGATGTCTATACCGTCTATCACATGGTCTGGGTAAGGGCGTGTTCGGCTGCGCTGATCAGAGCGGTTTTCCCGCACCTGTTGTCTACATTGTCCTTCTTGACATGTCAGTATTGTTTCAAGTGTAAATCTGTTTGACAGAATGTTGAAGACAGCGGACCTGCTCAGAAGGCTGGCCTCCGAGCCGGAGACCTGATTACTCATGTTAATGGGGAAACAGTCCATGGACTGGTTCATACCGAGGTGGTAGAACTGCTGCTAAAGGTGAGTGTGTGTGTGTGTGTGTGTCTGAAAGGACATACCGTTTATACCCAGGTCCTCTCCGAGCTTGTGGAGTCCATTCCCGGTAGGGGATCTACTATATGTTAGACCTGTACACCAGTTTTTCTGTAATCTTCTAGTTTACTCTTTAGAGAATTACAAAATTTGCAGGATTACAGTTCACCTCGACGTTATACAAACCAAAATTACTGGATACTGTAAGCTATGCCTTACCAAACCCCTCACCAGTCACCTTCCCTATTGTGGACTTTCTCATTATCAAGCTCTAAAACTACAGGCCTTGTCAGACCAGATGTACTGACCATTCATTTTCTAAATTATAACTTATATATTGAGGGATTTGGGCCAACTGAGGTTTACGAAACACTATTATTGAAGGGTACCACCAGAAATAAGTGCCAGCATGGCTCATTAAAAAAATTATTTCACATGATGCTTCCAAACTGTCCTGATTCAAGTCATACTACAGTGAAGTGCCAGAAAAAAACTGGTACGCCAGTCTTATGCTTGGTAGGACCATAGGACTGCAGGCTTGTGGAAATATTCTGTAGACAAGGAGCACCATACAGGTCTGAGATCCAGTGATTTGGATGGAATGGCAAAACCCCAAACTCAGATGATTGTTCCTCTAAGCATAATTTTGTGTGTAGATGTACCAGTGGTCCCATGGAATTTTCCAGTAAATAAACAGCATATCATTATGAAGCTTCTGTAAATGTCTGTCTCTTTATATATGCATTGGCCGATGTAACCAGTGTGTATTTAGCATAGGTTCGTCTGTACCTTACAGTGTCTTGTTTCCATGTTTTTTATGTTATTGCCTATATAATTGCCTATATTGTGCGATTATATTATCAAGATGTACTTCGATAGCTGAAGGTGCTGCATAGAAGGTTTACTTCAGGAATTACTGAGGTCTGGGCCTCATAGCTGGATACAGCCCCGTCTTTAGAGTATCTCTATCTCTATAGAGAAAGACTAGTATGAAAGCAATAAAGTACAACTATATCTTTGTTTTTTAGAGTGGAAGCAAGGTTGCCATATCCACTACTCCTTTTGAGAATACTTCAATCAAAATGGGTCCCGCTAGAAGGAATAGTTATCGAAGCAAAATGATAAGGAGAACCAAGAAGCCCAAGAAGGAGAAGACGCAAGAAAGGTGCAGCTTCATCTTTTGCAAAGTGCAAGTTTATAACTGTAATAACATCTAACCTTATTTATATGACATATAAAAAATTTGCCTTTGAAACAAAACCTTTGCCTTTCCAGACGGCGGTCAGTATTCAGGCGCTTCGCCATGCAGCCTTCTCCACTGCTTCACACCAGCCGCAGCTTTACCTCCTTAAACCGATCACTGTCCTCAGGGGAGAGTCTCCCAGGATCCCCTACACACAGCCTGTCTCCTCACTCCCCCACTACCTCCTTCCGGCCCACGCCGGACTTCAATCAATCAGGTCAGACCAGTACCTTTTGACCCAAGTTGATTTGTTTTCCAATTCGCTTTTTTGTTTACACAACGTTGTTATTTTTTTATCGTATTCCCAGGTGGCACATCCTCTCAAAGCAGTTCCCCCAGCTCCAGTGCACCAAATTCTCCCGCTGGCTCTGGCCATGTCCGTCCTAACACTTTGCACGGTTTGGGCCCCAAGTTGCCTGGGCAGCGACTTCGTCAGAGTCGGCGGAAATCAGCAGGCAGCATTCCGCTGTCACCGCTTGCTCGAACACCTTCGCCAACCCCTCAGCCCACGTCCCCGCAGCGATCTCCCTCCCCCTTGCTAACTCACTCAGTGGGAAGCTCCAAAACAACTCAGACCTTCTCAGCCAAAATGCACTCGCCCCCTACAATTGTCAGGCACATGGTGCGCCCTAAAAGTGCTGAACCTCCTCGGTCCCCGCTTCTTAAGAGGGTTCAGTCAGAGGAAAAGCTCTCGCCATCCTACACAGGGGACAAAAAGCACCTTTGCTCCCGGAAACACAGTCTCGAGGTGACTCAAGAGGAGGTTCAGTCTGGGGTTGCAACCGGAGCTGAGCATACACTTCAGTGTGTGGAAGAGAGCTCTTGTGAACTTCCTACCATCACCCGAGTAAGACCGGCTGAGCAAGGCTGCCTAAAACGGCCTGCAACACGTAAGGTTGGTCGGCAGGAAATGGTGGAGGATCTTGATAAGGAGAAATTGAAGGCCAAAGTAGTGGCAAAAAGACAGGACTGGCATGAGAGGCGAGAATCGCTGCAAAAGCAAGATGCTATCCAAGAGGCTGAATCTGCCCAAAACACCGCTGGGTGTTGCTCTGTTGATAGCAAAGCTGCCAACGCTACAGTAAAAGACGTTCTGTATAAAAAGCTGAACACGAGAGCATGTGAAAGCATCGCAGACTGCATGAGCAGCAATGGGGACTCTGCCTCAACCTTAAATGAGGGAATAAGATCGTCCCCAACCCAGTCAGACCGACAGCTGGCCTGGCAGATTAAAGAGGGCAGTAAACCAGACAGGCTCGATTTCAAAGCTCCCAATATGGAATTTGCTCGAAAAAGGCAGTCCTTTGAGGAGCGCGATGATTGCATATGTCGAATAACCCCCGGTGTCCATGAAAGCCTTCACTTTAATGCCACTAGGTCCAAAAGTCTCCAGTTGGATTCTGCAGGAATTACATCCTCTGGAATCAGCACCGATTCCTTGAGCCCTAAGCTATTCAGTGGGCGAGGGGAGAGTGCGGTGGAGAAGCTGCAGATTATCTCGTCCGCTGAGGGGTCCATCAGAAAGACTTCGTCCGAGTACAAATTAGAAGCACGGCTCGTGTCTTCCCTGAAACCACTGAAGGGTACACTGGACATAGGACTGCTCTCCGGACCCAGAATCTCCAAAACGGATACATGTCTGTCTAAAATAGCCAGCAGCCAAGCTGATAGTGGTGGTCTGGTCGGAGCGCTGCAAATCCAGAGTGAAAAGCAGCCACAGATCCCAACAAATAAACAGACTGCCACGGAGATGGAAAGTCTCAGTGCTCTGAGCTGCAAAAGTGCACGGAAAGAAGAACCAACATGCAACAGAGACAGTGTTGTCGGTTCTGGTAGCCATGAAGGCACTCATGACAAAAATAAGCAGGGTGAAGGAATCAAGTTACAGGCCACATCCAGTAAAATGGAGCAAACAGATTTGTTGATAGGTGGAAAACCAGAGACAAAGTTGAAACTGGTTCAGGAGATGAGGCCTGCTCGACACAGCAGTCATTTTGTTTGTGGGAAAACGCCCTCGATAAGGGAGGTCAGCAATGAAGACCAAGATGATGAAATGGAAAATCCAGAGGAAAAGCCTACCCCGCAAACCAGCTCTGTAGAAACAAAGACGCCAACGACGCGTGGCCAAGTCATCAAACAAATCCCTTCCGTCGATAAAGATAAGAATATTAGAGAGATCCTTGTCAGTCCACAGAACTTGGAGCAGGCTGTTGTCAATAACAGCCAAGTATCCATGGAAAAAGATAAAGCACTGAATACACATAGCGTGACTGTGGTTCCACAGGAAGTTCAGCAATCTAAAACCATCGCAGACGATGCCACAGGAGTTCGGAGCTCAACAACTCAACAAGCTTCAGCACAGACTTTGCCTCCAAAGCCAGACAGAACATTAAGTGCGCAAAACCCAGGTTTAGATTCAAAAAGCGAGACTGGGACGAGTGATGAGAAGAAACCAGAAAGCACAGGTCAAAACGTACATGGCATTTCAGAGAAAAAGCATGAACAGGCCACAGCAGGTAGCACACCAGTGTTAAATAAGACACCAGAGCAGGTTCACTCACAGGGTTTGGTACAAGAAAACGTATCTGTTACACAGAGTTCAACTTCGATCTCAGTTTCAACCACACCAACATCTTTAGCAGCTTCACCAGCACAAGATATCAGGTTGCCTCCAGAGCCACCTCTTCAATCCAAACAGGATAAAAACAGTTCATCTCCTAAATGTGCTCCTCTTCAGAGTTCTCCTGCTATGGTTCTGAAGTCACCACAGAATGTACAGAAAAGCCCACAGCCGTCTGTTGAAGTCAAATCAGACAGTAAGCAGTCTCAGCAAGGAACCACGAAAACACTAATCAGTTCTGTCACAGGAAATAGACCGAAACGGTCAGATCTTCACTCCAAGGATGATAGCCGTGTCAAACCACAAAAGACTCAGGTGGAGGATGGGAAACGGTGCAGCAGTCAAATGCAGGAGCCATGCGGAGTCAAAGCTCAAGTCAAGGACAAGGACCGTGTTCCAGAAGTGCCCAAAGTGACTTTATTACCTAAAGATAAAATCCCACAGAACATAACAGAGGTAAAAAAAGATGTAAAATGCACTACGCCAAACGAAACTCACAGTAGCTCAGAAGTCGGAAACGTAAAGTGTGTCCTTGGTACTACTCAGGCACCTCCTGGCAACAAGTCAAATCAGGATTCTGGCGCCAGAGGCAGTGAAAAAGTTAGCAATAGCGTTCAAGGTCAGACAGCAAATCTACTTGAGGAAAAGTTGAAAGTCAAGAATTCTCCAGATGTCTCCAGTCAGAAGACCACAAAGCCGGTACTTGATGTTTGCAAGAAGGAGGTTGTTACGGCAACGAAAAAACAACCGTCAGGTGCTGGTTCGACTGCAAAGCCAGGCCTCTCGAGCTCCAAGATCAAATCCAAGTCAGAACCCATTTCTGCTAGTGGGAAAGCAGCTGAGGAAAGAGGAATGCAAGAAGGCAAAGCACTGGTGCAGACCATCAAAGACAACACTGATCTAAAACCAAAGGATCAGAGAGAGTCCACTGTTCCTACATCAAAACCTCAACCACTGAGAGAGAACTTGCCTCAGGCAGGCCCTCAAGTTGCTTCTGTTCCTGTACCTACTGTTAAGGTTCACACAAGTCGATCTCCTGCAATCAACGGTACTGGGGCCACAGTGGAGGCCTCGAAGTCCTTTGACTCCTTGCATAAAGTAAACCGCAAAGACTCGCAGAAACCCACAGCATCTGTAAAGGATGGCGCAACACCAGAAAAGGATTCACCTCGCACCAAGCAGTCCAAAGATCTGCCCCGTGGTTCGAATAATAAAAAGTGACAGTGGGGGAATCGATGGTTGCCAAATCACCTTTTTGTAAGCAAGACTGCAAGGCAATCTTTTTTTTTTTCCTTTTCTTTTTTTTTTTTTTTCATGCATTGTACTATAGCACCTTCCATTCTGAGGACCGATGAAGCTGTTACTTCAGTGTTTGGTGGAGGACGAGAGCGAGAGTGCTAGCGTGTGTGCTTTATCTGTAGTGTGTTTCAGAAAGGTTTGAATGTACCTGATTTGCTGCTGATTTGTCGTTTTGTTGTTTTGTGCATCGCGAGACAAAAAAGGTTAGGGGGTGTATGTAAAAGACGCGTGCAATCCGTGTGACATCGAGGGACACGATGCCTTCGAGTCGTAAAAACGAACTGTGCCAATTTAGACCGTACCAAACAAGAACTCTGTGTATTGTTAAGTCGTCGACTGCTTCACACACTGCATTTCGTCACATAAACAATAGAAGAAGGATTTCACGAAGTATTTGTAGCAATGGCGTGCGCTAATCTCTCAGCACACACTCTTCATATAGAGACAAAACAAAACAAAACAAAACAACCACCAGACGTTGTTTTCGTCTCAATGTTGTCGTGCTTGTACTTATTTGCTTTGCCCGACCTGAAGGCAAAGTTTGTTTTGGGCCGAGGGAATGCACGGTTTATCCCGCGCTTCTCACCTAGAACTATTTTATAATGGAATCATCTTAGGGTTCTGGTTTCATATCTAGTGGAAGGGGCCTTAGAGTATTTTTTTTTGGGCTGTCCAGCTTGCTGTTCTTAGCAGGTTGTGTCGAAATTCACATTCCTTTCACATGCATTTACTAAATATTCATTTTTATGCAACGTACTGTACATAAAGCAATGTCAGTTGTACAAACGCTGATCCGCCGGGTCAGGACTCTGATTCTGAATATGAGTGTTGTGTGTTTTATATGTATATATTTTGCTATGTCATATATGTTTGTATACCGTAATTCTGTTTGTTGCTCAGCGAAATTTTCACGATGCCACCTGGAATAAGCTAGTGGGAAAATAGAAAAAGGCGAGACCTTGGCCTCCGATCTAGTGATCGATACTTGAAATTACACAGGCACTAAAAGCAGTAATCGCACTCATACGCAATTTTATTTTATTTTTTTCAGACAAACTAAAGACACCTCTGATTGTTGCTAATTAACTAAAATAGAACTGAGAAATGCAAAATAGTGCTCTATTTTTTTTTGTTGTTGTTTTCTTAAGTGAATGTTAACAATTTTGCAACCCTGTGTATTATAATTACGTTCACCCCCCACCCCGCCCCAATCCCCCAAAAACATTTCTCCACCCATAAGGATTTTAGAGGTTTTTCTTCACTTACAAACCTAACCCAGACATGTGGCCACGTTTATGATGGACTTTTCCAGTCATGCTCGTTCAGCTAGTATGTCCTGTCTTGTTTATTCCCCATCCGTTGCTCAGTCGAATACAATGTATAATACTTCAAAAAGTAGGACGTGTAATAATAATCTCGTGTTTTTGCACAGTCCGTTAGCTGTTACCTTTAAATCCATGACTGAAATATACCGTCGAACTCATTCGTCTGAGACGTGACCGTAACGTGCGTATCGTCCGAGTCATCCTGTAACACTTTCCCCATACACGCTAATGATACGTCACATCGAATAAGATGCCATTGGATCATCATTGTGTGTGTAATAGTGCTCAGAAATGACTACAGTAATCAGTCCTTTATGTCATATACATTTAACTGACGTAAATATTTGAATCTATTGTATTAAAGTAATATTCTAATTATCTGTAGATCGCCAAGACTATAAAATGCTTAGGAGCTGAATGTGAATATGAGTAAAAACAAGTCACGGTTATTAAATGATATTAAAACTATAAAGTGGTTCATGTTAAGAATAAATAATGAATTTGAGAGATTTTAAGCGGTATTTGCAAAATCAGACGTCCTCATGACGCTTCGCAAATGTAGTGCTCGTAGCGCGAGGAGACTAAACGCACCTTATCGTTAATGTTACTTTGGACGGAAATAATGAAGGACTAGAAGATTTAAAAGGAATGTGAATGTTTAACAGGGCATAAATATGGTCAAAATCTACACGTTCATGTTGGTGGATTGTCGTTCGGACCCCATGCCTTTTTATTCAGATGACTGATGTAAAATCATTAAGCACATTTCTTTGTTTACAGCGAATTCCTGGATGTATATTTTGAATATTGTGTTATTAATTTGCCAAATTCGTGTCCCACGTCACAGGACATCACGTCCGTATTGTGTTTGCATGGCGTCCTTCTCCAGCAGGTTGTGCAGTTTAAAGATTGTCAGTCTGTGGTATAGTCGGTTTATCCATCGTGAATCTCGGGTCTTAGGAGTCCCGTATATTTTTCCAAAAATGTCTTTTTTTTTTTCCGTCATCCATTTCTGTGAAGCTAGTGCTTGTATAAACGGCTCTGCTTCATCGTCTTTATCATCGTCTGTCTTTAGAATCTGTGCAATAAGAAATGTGGTTTTGAGTTTTTGTATTTCACCCAATGGAAGCTCTATGGATGTCATAGATGTTGTATTCTATACAAATATTTATACTTCTAAAAATTGTATAATTCTGAAAATAAACAGGCATGACATTACACTTTTGTCTTCTTTGAAGTGTGCACCATATAAACCTTCACTACTGTTCACC
Organism: Duopalatinus emarginatus; assembly: GCA_028565595.1. Lineage (NCBI taxonomy): Eukaryota > Metazoa > Chordata > Actinopteri > Siluriformes > Pimelodidae > Duopalatinus > Duopalatinus emarginatus. Next base: position 4,122,761 of record JAOVVF010000030.1, on the reverse strand, counting down.
TGTTTTTAGTTGAATAATCAGTTGATTTTAAAACATACCCTAATATCATGTGGGTCAATGAGAAAGCATCTAAAAAGGTATTGAAAGTAAAGTATTTGCCTACTGCACTTGCACACAGAGGAATTAGACCTCTGCATTTAACCCATCCATGCAGTGAAACACACACACACACCAGTGAACCACCAGGGGGCAGTGTACACACTTGCCCGGAGCAGGGGGCAGCCCCAAACCATGGCGCCCAGGAAGCAGTTGGAGGAGTTAGGTGTCTTGCCCTTGGGGGATCGAACCCACGACCTCTCGGTCACGAGACCGGGTCCCTAACCACCAGGCCATATTTTAAAAAATATGAATGTAGTTTTAAGCAACGTGTTTAATCAAATGTGTTCTAATTTTCATTTTTCCACCAGATTTTAGTTTGTACCTTTTACAGCTTTTGAATCATTAAGACAGGACAAATGCATGTCAGTGAAAATTTATAATCTGTTATACACTACGTTAGCTGTTACCTTTAAATCCATGACTGAAAAATACCGTCGAACTCATTCGTCTGAGACGTGACCGTAACGTGCGTATCGTCCGAGTCATCCTGTAACACTTTCCCCATACACGCTAATGATACGTCACATCGAATAAGATGCCATTGGATCATCATTGTGTGTGTAATAGTGCTCAGAAATGACTACAGTAATCAGTCCTTTATGTCATATACATTTAACTGACGTAAACAGTCGAATATATCGTATTAAAGTAATATTCTAATTATCTGAAAATGTTTTCAAACTAAATAGGTTTTATAGAATTAAGTGATACATTATCATGGATGTCAGGTATTAAAAAATTATGTGCATGTCATGTCATTGATGCATATGTATCAGATCTTTTCTATTGTCCATACAGGATGTTTCCATTTATAGTCCATCAAGATGGGGGAAGAATCATCAGCCACAGGTGATTACATAACACAAGCTTCAGGATTTTTATATATATTGTATGAGAACACTACTTTGTTATATTATGTTTCCGTTTTAGTTTTTCTTTTCAGGTTCAAGCACAAAATTCTCATTTAGCCCAAAATTTAAGAGATATTCCATTATTTAATACCATTATTGAATTCCAATTCCAGTAATCCTTCCTCTACATATATATATATATATATATATATATATATATATATATATATACACCTATTACTAGCAATTAAAATAGGACAGGTCCCTCTTAAATTTACTAGAATCATCCACATCGCTCTCTGACTGCAGTGTCCTTTTGTACTGTTTACAGTTGACAATTATAGTTTTGTATATATATATATATATATATATATATATATATATATATTACCTGGCTAATACACTAACAGGGACCTTAATCAAAGACGTATACAGATGTATTTTAAGCACTGATGTTGAACGACAGGGCCTGGTACGCAATCTCCATTGTACTTCATCCCAAAGGTGCTAGATGGGATGAGGTAAGGGCTCTGTGCAGGCCAGGTCGAGTTTATCTACACCAACCTTATGAAACCATTTGTTTATAGTCCATACTTTTTACACTGGGGCACAGTCCTGTTGAAATTCTCCGAACTACTCCCTAATGTTGGAAGCATAAAATTGTCCAAAATGTCTTGCCATGCTGGAGCATTAAAATGGAACGAGACATTCAATCACAGGTGAGTTTCCTTACCGCTTGATGGTCTCTTTTTTTTTTTTTTTTTTTTTTTTTTTTTTTTTTTCCAAAAAATTGAAGT
>JAOVVF010000030.1:4099299-4111247 GCA_028565595.1 Duopalatinus emarginatus | reverse complement strand
CCTCTCTCTCTCTCTCTCTCTCTCTCTCTCTCTCTCTCCCTCTCCCTCTCTCTCTCCCTCTCCCCCCTCCTCTCTCTCTTTATCACTCTCCCCCTCCTCTCTCCCTGTCTCTGTCTCTGTCTCTCTTTCTCCCCCTCTCTCTCTCTCTCTCCCTTAGTCATGGCCTCTCTGTTTATTAAATGTTACCTTCATCCTGTAATTTGTGACGAGCGAAGACATGCCTTGGAGTTAATAAAACATATTAAAAAAAAAAAACTCTGCATGCAGTCCTCCGTCCTGAACGCTTGGATTAATGCTGATTACTTGTGAATATGCTGTGTGTGTATATATACACACACACACACACACAGAGAGTACAATTTATAAGTGTTTAATAAGCTAACAACTTTGGGCAAACCTGTCCATAACTTTCCTGTCAAAGTTCACTGATCTGTTAATGAATTTAATTTAGACTTTTATTAACTTGACTAATTAATTTATTATATCGTCTTGCTTTTATTACCAGCTGACAGAACGGTGATAGCTGCTCACTTGGTTAGACGAACACTGACGGATGGCCCCATGCTCACAAAACGATGACTGCTAGCAGACGTACTGGCCTTTACATGACAGGTACAGGATGTTTGGAAGACAGTGAGACTCTTGTCATATATAATAAATATTTTTTAAATTATATTATTTATAAGGAATACAAATGTTTTTTCTTCCACTAAATTATTGATCATGTTGTGCACTGATGGGGCCCAGCTCTGCCGGCCCCTAATACAGAGACACCCCTGATTATTACCTCTTCAATTTGGAATAAAAGCCCCACTTTTTTACGGTTGTGCCGCACTGACTTTTGAGAACATACAAATTGCTGGACAAACGTTTTTTTCAACCATCTCTGCTATTAGTATTTGTAACATTTGTTTAATTTAAAAGGTTTAAAATACTTTTCTTTTGTTTTTTTTTTTGTTTTTTTTTTGCACAGACAGTTGCGCCACATGACAATTTGGAGGTTTATAATGGCAAGACATAAAACGTATAGCTTTACTATTAGATACTAAATGGAATACTAATACTAAAATGTATTTAAACTATATTATATATACAGTAAAGTGCTACATGTCATGGAAAAGAAAATAACACACAGCCACAAAAATGTGCAGGTCATGTCACAGTTTTACCGCAGGACATCTTCATATAGATCCATAAATCATAATTTCTGCAAAAATATTTTATATTGATTATCCACTATAAAATTGCATTGTGCAATTTGTTACTAAGCAAGTGCATGGTGATCAGAGCTGCTCTTATTTTGCTAGACAAAAAAAAACGGTTTCGACCAATCAGAACGCAGTAATGTGCTGCACCTACTGAAAGCAATCCAAAGGTCTTAAAGTCCAGAACTTGGCTTTTGGATATCATGTTTCACAGCATTTTTTAAAAATTTCCTGATCACTGAATATCTTGCAATATAACTCCATGAAACCTTGACCTGCTTTTGAAATCAGCGTGAGCTCCATGCGGTGTGTAGCTATGCTAAAAAGATCAAAGTGGTCATGTCGGGGCTTGAGTTTCCTCCAGAGTGTGTTACATGTACATGCATGGAGGCTCAGATAGCATCCTGAAAGATTAAACTGGTATGTTTGGTCATATTCACTCCACTGAACACACCTCAAACTTCACTGATTTCAGGCTTAGAGCTTATTTACAACATCTGATTTCTTGGAATCACTCTGATAAACCAACCGGCCAATGAAAACTTTTTTGGAGTTTTGCCTGGGTTTTTTATTTTTTCTCAAATAAAAAAAAAAAAAAAAAAGAAAGAAAGAAGAAAAGCTCTTCTCAGTTTCCCTCCCTGCCTGGAAGTAACCCAAAACCACCAGCAATACTGTTTCCCCTTCTACAAACTGCCCTGTACATACCTCATCGCCTAGGAACTGCCTAGATCACGCCTATAAAACTCTATTCCGAGTGAATTGCGTGAGTGTGGAAAACATAATTGCTTTTGTTGGTGGATGGAATTTGAAAAAAAGCGTCAGCACCTTAGGGGCAGGTAGAGGAAAGCTGCGCTGCCGTAACCACATCAGTCCACCCTCTGCTCCGGGTCTGTTCTAAATTAGCTGTATATAGAGACCTCGACGGTCTCCAGTACCATGGGCCAAATAAAACCATAATAAAACCTGTTTATCTAAGCGTTGGAAGCCATACGCTGACCTTCCAGTGACTCTCTTTTTCCTGGGAAGCAGGGAAACTTTAATGAAAGCATGGCATGAGTATTTGGCTGCAGTAACATAAGCAAAAAAAAAAAAAAAAAAAGTCAGAAAAAAATTCGGACCCGCTCGGTGTGTTGAAAACTGACTGAAAAATCCTGAAATCTAAAAAAAAAAAAGAAAACGCTCTCTTATAAAATTTTAAAAATGTTTTATCTTGATTAGTTTTTCTGAAACATTATAATAATAAGTATAATTATAATTATAATAATATATAAAAATTTAATAACAGGTAATAAAAAAGTAATACATTATTATAATTCATCCATGAAGACACTTCCTTTACTTTAGTGCTGAATTATAAACCACTTTTAACCAAAGAAAGTTTCACCTCTCAGTGTTCATAAGGCTTTATAATGCTTTATATGAGCTCTGATAACTGTCATTACAACTGAATAGATGAAACTGTTCACAGCACTGCTGTAATTCACTCCGGATAACAGCATTGTTTTAATGTAAATGTAACGTGATGTAAAACTACATAAACATAATGCATGCGTTAACTGTCATAATGAATGATTTGATGAACATATAGACGTCATAACATATAGACGTTTCCTTTATGACAGGACCAGGTTTTATGACACCCTCATAAGCCTTTTATGACAACTTACAAAAACCTACATAAAGCATTATTTGAGCCTGACCAAGTTGTCACAAGAACTTAAGTCTCACATAATTCAAGTGAAATAACATACAACTGTAACAAGGGCGTTCATAAGGCTTTATAACACAAAGTACGTAAACATACACCTATTTCATGTTGACATAACACCTGAGTCATGTAACAGATTTTGATTGACATACAGGTGCCATGGAAGCACAGTACTCATGAGGCTTCACAAGGCCCAGGTCAAGATGTCATAACTGACAGGAATTTATTTGACATAAGGGGTTATGTCAAATTAGAATGTCATGACACGACACTATACATACCTCAACCCTATGTCCTAGCTATTAATAAGATTGTTAAAATGACTGTGTCTGTGTCATGAAACACAAAGGAATGCAAGTTAAAATGACTTTGGTCTATAACTAAGTGAAAGTGAAAGCGAACTATTGTAAGTGTTCTAAAGTACATTTATAAAAGTAAAAAAGTATGTACAGCTATGACAGTGCTATTAAGCTACATGACCTTATGTCAAGTGACACAAACCTACATAGAAATTACCAAAGCCATATTTTTAACAGGTCTCAGTTGTCATGACTACAATTTTAATGGCACAATGACATAACAGGTGACATAGTGAATCGCTTGAACTGATTTAAAGCAGTTTAAAGTTCACGCAACATGTTTCACATTTTGTTTACAGTCACTCCAGCGGAATCTTCGCTACGTCTAATCCAGACAATTCCAGGACCAGTGATCAGAATGTGGGAAGTGGAGGATAAAGACAGCAAAACAGGACAGAGCATGGAGGATGGAGAGGTGTCTTCAGTGTCTCTAGGCTTGAGGGTCCAGTGTAAACCTGCAGCAGGTATTTGTGGCAGGCTAAGCAGGATTTAAACCCATGGCTTAGTGCAGATCAGGCAACACTTCCTTGAATGCAGTTCTTTGAGGCCATGACACTGGCAAAGACTCCAAGCATACCATCAGGGTCAGGCCAGAGGATCTGGATAGGATCGGATTTCCAGACATATGTCTGCTAAGTAATGTTGTCCGAGGATATTTTAATGTAGTAATGATGATCAATTCACAATGTATTACTGTTTTTTTTATTATATATTTATTATAAGTGCTTGATGTCCGTGGTCATAAGAGTTGCACTTTATTATCAGTGATCATTAATAGGTCACATGACCATAACCTGTATATACTGTAGGCCAAGAACACAGTGGGGCGCAGTGTAGGCTTGTGGTTTCTTCTTTTAAATGTCATTTTATTGTTCTGCTATGCATACTCTGTCAATATTTGAGAGTTCAGAGTAAAGACTACTTCCTGGTGCAAAACTTTCCTCCCACAGTGGTATAATGGAGTCTTTTAAAATGCATAAAAAGTGCAGCTTGTTAGCCAAAAAGAAAAGCTGATGTTAAGGTTAAGGATGAAACTAATACTGCGTTCGATTGCAACATCAGTCGAAGCCTTTGTTCTGTTGGCTCAACAGTTATGGCTCCAACACCAGGCTGCCACTTAACCCTCTTTACTCCAGGGGCAGTAACAAGCTGGGAAGAAAATATACACGAAGAAAAGAATTTCACTGTGCTGTTATGTAAATGTGACCAATTCAGGCTGCTTCTGCTGATTCTTCAAAGCCTGTAAATCAGAACCAAACTCCGACTAAGGAAAAAAAAACCTAGACAACTCAGCATCTTGGAATTCTTTCTAGGAAACTTGGAATTGTTAGTCTCCTAGTCTTCAGGAAGTGACATCAAACCAACATGGCTGCTTATAGCATCAACAGTAAACAAAGTAGCAGGTCTTATCTTCGGATGAGTCAGAGATAAGGATAATGAGATCTGTATATACAATTCTGCAGAGTAGGTTAGGATTGGAAGGTTGGGATTTCAGGCCCCGAGCCTTCCAGCAGCTGATATTGGGCCCTTGATTAAGGCCCTTTAGCCTGTACTGTGCTCTTGCTTGTCCAATTAATGGGTGAGTTGTGTCAGGAAGTGCATCGGGGGTCAAACCTGTGCCAGTCTAAATGCGGGCTTAATCAGCTGTTATGAGCCGTTGGAATAGGGGCAGGCGAACATATATAACATTGCCAAAAAAAAATATAATATTGATTAGTAAATATCTCTTACTCAGCAAGGTTATATGGGTAGCTTATTGCTCATAAAAGACAAGCATGGAAGACAAGCATTATGTTTTTTCGAGCAGATGTTATTCAGAATCCAGGATAATGTTCAGTAATCAAGGCATTATCCCGCCTCCTCCTGTAAAACTAATGCAGTCCGAATAGGCTATAAGTGCCACGATGTGTGCGAGGGGTGCACTACTACACGGAGCCGAGGTGTGTGCGTGTATAACAAGAGTATACTCATGACGCAGGGGTTAGGATGCATGTGCAGGAAAAGCCTTTAATAAACAAAAGGAATGCACAAAAACGAAAGAAGCCGTGGATGGCCAAAAGGGAAAAAACGCTCGGAACACAGGAAGATCAGGAAGAACAAAACACAATCACAGTGTTACATAACATAATACCCAAACGTAGACATCACATCATCATCACCAATCATAATCATATCAATACTCCCCATTAAGGTGCCCGAGAACACTGCTTTTATAGTCTCATGCAATCCCCAGCAACACGATTCAGGTGCGCAGTACTGAATCACGTGACCCCTTGTCGCTGCTGGGTATTGTAGTATCCCTGACAATAAGAGGTTAAAGCAGCACTATAGCATGTGCAGAACTGCGCTAGCTAACCGTGCCGAGTGTGAACTGTTCTGACTAAAGAGGAGGAAATGAACGCATTTCCCATTTTCATTCATCATCTCACAGTGTAGTGTTGCACTCCTATAATCCCCTTCAATACATAAATGAATTTTTGATTCGGTGCCGTGTTCCCGATCATGAAACGCAGCATTAGGGCTCACTTGACTGTGATTTATTTTCACGCAAGAAGCTGCTGCGAATTATTCATACTCTAGTTTGCCAGCATGTATTATATAAACCTGGCAGTTAGCAGTTCAGAAAATGGCTTAGACCCTCACCTGAATTCAGAGAATCGAAATGAAAGAATGTGCTTCTGAGGTGGTCATATAAATAATAACACGATAGAAAATGCCATCCAAGAACAACTAAGTCACATCAACAACATTTTTCTGTGCACTTTCGCCCCCTCCTACTTATTCTCCCTCTTTGTTCGCTAACCTGTATTTAGAGCGAAAGACGGCGGCCCATTACGTAAAGCCAGATCCTTATAATCAGTGGCCTCAGTTAGCTTGTGTTACATAACAGCAGCAGGATTTCATCTGGTCAGATCCAGTTCAGTCTCAGCTTTCGGCATTCTCCAGCCACACATAAGTGATCATGGATGGAGCAGAATGCTATAAATTCTTTTATCTTCTGCTAACTGGTTTATGTCATGACTGGCTCTTTTTGTTTCTATTATTCATTGCTTTAAGAAAACATGTCTAATAGCATAGAAAATCAATTTAGATTTCCATTATTTGGCTGCGATTAAAAGATATAATAAAAAAAAAAAAACTATTTGCCTACTGTGTTTGCACACAGAGGAATGTGACCTCCGCATTTAACCCATCCGTGCAGTGAAACATACACACCAGTGAACACTAGGGGGCAGTGCACACACTTGCCCGGAGCAGGGGGCAGCCCTAAACCACAGCGCCCAGGGAGCAGTAGGGGAGTTAGGTGCCTTGCTCAAGGGCACCTCAGTCATGTCTTGCCCTGGGCATGGATCGAACCCACAACCTTCCGGTCACGAGACCGGTTCCCTAACCACTAGGCCACGGCTGCCCCACTTGCGGTAACCTCTTTATCCTTGTCTTGGTTGCTGTGAATCTGGAGTCTATAACAGGAACATTGGACATGAGGGGGATGAGGTGGGAATACCCTTGGATGAGGCACCATCCATGCATTCATGTACAGAGGGTAATTTATCATACCTAACACATTTTCCTGCCACTCACTGACCAGACAGTCAGGTCAGCGAGGTTCTTGCAAACTTGCAAAATGTTTCCATAGTGGATTTGAGTGCACTGGACAAGTCAGGCCTACAAAGATGGGTTGACATTGTGACATGTGGGTCACAGCTGTGTATTTTATCAGTGGATGCGATAGCATGCCTTGGCCATTAGTAAAAGCAGCATTGAAAGCTTTGGCATTAATGAGCCATTGTTAAATGGAATGTGCCAAGCGTGTGGCCTTGTTCAGAGCATCAGCAATTCTGATCAACCTTACTACATGGTGACATGAGGTGCTGCTCATGTCGGATCATGTTGGATAAAGGAGCGGTCAGTTTTGTAAGGAGGTCACGGTCTAAGCTCCTGAGGTTCACAGAAATGCCACCAACAAGCATTATTAGTGTAAGAGGCTTGTAATTTCCAACCATCTTCATGACTTTTGGATTACATGGTTTGTAGAGCAAACCAAAATCATACACCAGGCACCGTTTGACCTTTATGTCCTACAGGCTTTCTGGAAAAATAAACAGTAACAACAATAGGCTTTACTTATTAATCAATCTTAAAGTAAAGTTGTGTTAAAATGTATTTCGTAGGCCAAATTGGACTAACAATTCCCAACAGATTTATCTAAGGTTCACTGATGCTAATTTAGAGTCTCTTGATAAATCAGTCAAAAATTACCAGCTACCAAAGACTGCAAGTAACTCCTTAGACTTTTTTTTTTTTCTTTGGTTTATTTTTGGTGGAAACGCCAAAACCAATAAGTAAATATGATAGTGCATGTTTGCCTATTTTGCCTTATATTCAATTTCATAAAATAATAAAAAATTGACTTTTTATACAAATCATTTTGCCTTTACATTTGCATTTTTATGCTCATTATATTGTATTCATTATAAAAAGAAGTATATTTTCTAAATAAAGTATATTTTACTAAAGAAACTTTGCAAATACACCCAAATACCTTCAGTGTGTTATATATGTCATAAAATAATTGAAGTTTTATTTCCCCGATAATTGGCTCGTACCCTTCACATAAAAAAGACATTCACTATATATTCCAGTGCAAATAATTGCGTACCCTTAGGACAAATAAATGTAATTTATATTAGCAATACATTTCATGTTGTTCTGACAGATTGCATGGCAAAATTTACCCATCAATTTTTCATACCATATTTGTTATGGGTTATTTGTTATATTTAATTCAAATCATATGGCTCATGGCAAATTTTCTTCTTTCAAACATTTTGAAATGAAAATAATGAAACTACAGAACAATCTCAGAGGTTTCAGATGGCATCAGACTTCTGGAAAAAATAACTGCATAGTTATAGTTTCTGCCCAAATGCTTCAGACTATATTTACATATTTGCACGTTTATAACATTACAGTGCTCATTATATAAGTATACTGTGTACATAAAGACAGACAAGATTTGCAAATACACTCAGTGTTTAATTACCTGAGGTGTTATACTTGTCATAAATTGTTTGAAGTTTCATCTCCTTGGCAAATAGCTTGTACCCTTCTCAGGAAAAGAAATTCACTATACTTTCTAGTGCAAATGTTTGCACACCCTTTGGACAAAGGAAGGAACACAAATAAGTGTAATTTATAGCAGTAATAAGTTTAGTTTACCCATCAATATTTCATAACACACACTCATGTGGCATGTTTTTTCTTTCTAAGCATTTTTTTTGTGTTACATTACATTCTGGATTGCAGGACCTACGGTGTGCTGACAAATGGGTGCAAGTTTGGGCAGTATTGATGATATGTTCATCAACTAACTTGCAACATTGTGGCCTAAAATAAAGGCCAGTGGCTGTTTTGTACCTTTATAAATAGACTGTAGATGTCCTAGATAGCAAACCTGGAATTCTCTTGTATATGCTGAGAGCTTTATGACCTCCTGGCTTAAATGAAAGTACCAACACACATTGTGATGGAAAACAACAGGTGGTATTGGTCTATTTTCCTCTGTGTAAGACTTCAAGTGTCAATTACTTTCACATGTAGCATCTGTGAGGATGTTGCTCGTTGAACTGCACATGAAAGTTGCATTAGTAGGGCCTTATTTTGACTTTGCCAAACATTATGTTGCACATTATTCAGTTGATCAATATGAACAGGAAGAAGTTGTATGTTTATCTGGTAAACCAATACTAGGGGCATCTAGAAAGGCTAGTGTATACCTTATCAAGAGAAAAGGATGTGGTATCTGAAAGAAGCATTTGCTTCTGGTGGCAGTTACTTTATTTCAAACTATTTAAGGTGAACTTTAAATCCTGAAGTCTTGGTTTTGGGAACCAACAGAAAACACTGAGGACTGTGGTCTCTTTAGTAGTAAAATAAAAAAAGACAAAATAGTAGCACTTACACCAGAAATTTAACCAAGACTCGGTCTTGTATTTCTAGCATTTTCTTGTTGCCTGTGTTATTAAGAAATTTATCATTAGCAAAAACTGGAACGTCATTGTTTTTATGCACCCAGATTTTAATATACCCAGTTTTGCCCAAATCATATTTATGGGTTACATTCATAGACCAAATGGTTCTATGTTCTAAGTTTTTTTTATGTAACTTTCATGCCTGTCTAAATACTTTTAGATATCGGAAGTCTTGGCAACTACTTTGTCACACATATAATATGATTGCTATTTTAAGAGTTTGGTAAATTAAGGAACCATTTTTCTTTAAATTCTAAGACTAATTGACTAACCACTTTAAATTTCAATAACTTGAAAACAAATATAAATAATGTTTAAATCTAATAGCAATTTGATTAATATAGTTGTTGATTGTGTTATAATTGTTGGTTGTTGATTGTGTTATAATAGTTATTGCTTAGTAAAAAAACTCATATTATTATTTGTAAAATGTATTTCGTCGAGTCCACTCGATGTTTGAAAGGGCTATTAGTGTAGCTGGTTCTAAACTCTGCAACACTATTCAGGACTGACTGTAGACAACATGTCTGTACTTTACTTCCTTCCTTTAAAAAGCAAATGAAACTCAGCTTTTTTTAGTAGTTGTTTTTTTTTGTATTAGAGTACCATGGTGCTCTGACCATAAATGTTGTACTTTATCCCATTTTCTTTTTGGACAATGACCTTGAGTACCTTAAAAGGAGATACAATAAAAGAAATACAATATTATTATTATTAATAAATTTTGATTCAATTTTATTTGTATATTGCTTTTAACAATAAATATTCTCCTAAAGCTGCTTTAAAGACATTATTAAAAAAATCAAAAGTATAAACTTATGTTTAGGCAGGAAATTCATAATAGTTTTCACATGAAGTCTGATTTGGAGATTATTTTCAGCTGTTCAATGATGGATTTGGCTGAAGGAGTGTGAAACTGTTCAGTCCTACTTTTACTGTTAAGACTACTATTATTATTATTAGATTTTTTTTTGGTCTGACTCATCTGTGAGAATTCTATTACCTAAAAAATATAATTTAATCAGCTTCAAACCATTTGGTTTACTCTAGAGATGCAAAACTCAATGGAGTAAATAAACAGAGTTTTGTGGGCATTGATGTAGTCGAAAAAGTGTGTTTTTTAATCATTTACACATTCAGAAAACCAGATCAACAGTTACATAAATAATTAAATAGTAATGTGTGCACCAGACAAGTCTAAATGAACTGTTGCTATAGCAACATAATGCATTCCAATACATTTTTATTCATACATCACAAATGTTTAATTTGTATCTGTGTTGCTGTCAGAGCTTCTATCATCCAAAAAAAATCAACCAATCAGAACGAAAAATTCAGTAGCGATTGTTGTGTAACAACAATTTAGCGATTATTCTAGCATTTCGTGACAGGTTTATAAGCCAGTTTCGAAGTTTACTGTAATAACCTACAGTGTAATACTAAGGTCGTGTTTTTCCACATGCAAGCTGAACAACACTAAGCTTTAAAAGTGGAAAAAGCAAGATGTACTTTTGTACACTATCTTGCTTTATCTCTCACAAATTATAGCTTTCACAGTAATCTCAGGGTGAGAGTGAATAATGAAGTAAAGACCTGAACTTAAGCCTAGAAATCAAAATTCACTGATAAAATCAGCCAGAAGAAAGAAGTTCCTCAGTTCTGTGGTTGTGTCAGCTTTCCCTCATTCAGATATGGATCAGGGGTGAAAACAGCACACAGGAAGCCATGAATCACCATCATCCGAGTGCTTGGAGAGAAAGAAACACTGCCAAAACGTCCTCCCAGATGCACTAATCTACAAGCAATGTTTTATCTGAAATACTTCCAACTGTTGAAGTTTCTCTATGCGTTCTTTGTTTAAAGAATGACTGGAACTGCAGACTGGAACTTTATCACCAGTCTTGCACAAACATGCGCGGAATATCTTTGCACAGAAGATTCACGAGAAAATCAAGAAAGAGAAATGGAGATCGAGAGATTTTTATCATGTCCAAACAGCGCAGTTCAGTCTGCAAACGATAAGAGAACAAGACAGAAATCTGCAGTGGGGTGCAAGTAAAACCAAACGGGTTTCAAAACAGACGAATGAAATAACATGACAATAATGATGCAGTAAAACCGTTTGTGTGAGGGTTTTTAAATAAATACAGGAAGTCTGTATAATACTTGGTACATCCCCAATGGGGCATGGACTCCACAAGCTTGCAGAAATATTCTGTAGGAAATAAACACCATACTTACTGCAGAACACTCCACAATTCTGTTGTATTCTGTGGTGTAGGATTTCTGTGTTCCACAGCACATTGCATAGCTTCCCAGATGTGTTCAGTAACATTGAGATCTGGTTATTGGGGGTAATGACAAAAGCATTGGCGTCGGAAGCATTTTTAATGTGGGGGGGACACATAGATGAGATTGGGGGGGGGGGTCCTCCACCACAAAATTTTTAATGAATTAGATGCCTTTTCTTGCATTTTGGTGTATTTTTAACAGATTTTTAATGATAGCTATCATTAAGCTAGCTGATAGATCTCCTAACGTTAATTAGCCCGCTAACTGCACTAACTTTTCCACTGGAAAAAAAATTGACTTACTTTCCACTTCTTTGTAAAGAATTTCCTTATGTCCATTGTGTCTGGGAGCA
>JAOVVF010000030.1:4083931-4098286 GCA_028565595.1 Duopalatinus emarginatus | reverse complement strand
CTTAGTTAAATTCTTGGAGTATCTGAAACTAGTAAAGGTAAATCAGGATTCAAGAACTCAGACCAGAATCCTACTAGTAAAGAGTCATGTAGTATCAATTATCCAAAACTTTCTACACTAGTCAACCTGTAAAGAGAAGACGACAATAACCAAAAGTCACAAAACAGTTCACAAACATTTATTCACCCAATTAATTACCTGAGTAAGAGTAAAAAGTAAAAGTGAAAGAATTACCTAAGTACTGAGGTACTGCTGAGTGACGTCTTTGTTTAATAATCAGAACATCAAATAATACACCTGAATTCACAAAAATATAAAACAGCACTGAAGAAACAAACATTCCGAGACTGAGAATATCTCTTAAACAACTAAAACAATAAATTAAATCTTCACAAATGAACATCAATTAAATTCTCTTCTGGTTGTTGTTGAAGACACGTCGTTGTCTCTGCCATTGTATTGTGCTTCTGTGCTCTTTTTCCACCTGTGTTTGCAGCAGGCGTTTTGTATGCGGTCATGTGACGGCTTGGTTCTGTTTGATTGGTGAAATCGGTGAGTCAAACGTCACTAGTGGCTCCATTTGATTGGTGAGACGCAGTCATGTGACAGAGCCTTTGTCGGAAGTCTAGACAAAACAAGACAAAACAAAACAATGAGATGTGCTTTGGATGGATCGATAAAAATAAGTAACTTGTAGCGAGCAGAATGTAGCTCAGTGTAACAGAGTAAAAGCACCTTCTTCTTCTTCTTCTTCTTCTTCTTCTTCTTCACAAAAATATTCAAGTAAAAGTAAAAAGTATGCTGCATTAAAACCACTCAGCTGTTAGTGGTCCAAGGAAGGACAACTGTTGAACCAATGACAGGGTCATGGGTGCCAAAGAATTGTTGATGTGCATGAGGGGTGAAGGCTAGCTGAATGGTCTGATTCCACAGAAGATCCACAGAAGGATCTGTTGCGAATACTTGGTACCAAATACCACAGGAACTTCAGAAGTCTTGTGGAGCCAATGTCTCAACATGTCAGAGCTGTTTTGGCAGCTGTTTAGGTAGGAAGCGTTAAGGCTATGGCTGGTGTGTGTGTGTGTGTGTGTGTGTGTGTGTGTGTGTGTTCACCTATAAGTTCTTGAAGGATAGAATATTATGTCCCATTCAGCCACAAACCGATCTGATTAAGTGATAATTCCAGGTTTTGTGAAACTCGACACGTTAAACGCCTTTAAATTTCATTTTCTTTATTTTTAGTGTTTTGTTTCCTAAGGCCACACACTAAACTATGCACTCAACAGCCTGCTCTGCCCCCTCCCACCTTTTAATGCCCCCCTTTCAGTGTATAGTATACAGTGTACTGTACCGTGTGCCAGCAGGGCTTTGGTGTTTATTTATGTCCTCAGAGCCGACAGCAGTGGCGGCGAGGTTCAGACTTGAGCTGAAAAGTGCCTGCATGCTTTCCAGCTGCTCGGATTTCTCCTACTTACTCCCTGACACGCAAGCTTGCGTGAAGTGGCCCCGCCCCCCTTTGAAACTGCACATGCTTTGGAGATTATAGGTCGACCGTTCCTGAATAAGATGTTAATTTCTCTGGCTCCAGTGCTCTCCGATAAGAAGGAAAGAAAAAAAAAGCCTGGTCTAATGAATAAGCCACCCACACTAACAGCACACAGCTCTTATTCTTTCTCTCACTGTTGCCTGGAGACTATGGAGGCCCCTAGACTGGTTTTCACACAAGAAAAAAAGTGAAGCATGGGGGCATGTATGTGCTCCGTGCTGTATTTGAATGTTTAATTAGTCATTAGCAAATTTGATGGTGGTCTTTTTACATATTATGGTATTTAAACGGTACCCACAGTACCGTATAATCATTATAATCAAGGATTTTGTTTGACACGGAATACAAAGTAGGTCTGTTATAAGTTGGAATCCCCGACACGTCACGATGGCACCGTGTTTGGACAAACAGGGTGAAACTGGGCTACAGGATATCAGATAGTGTGAAGCTAAACAGATGGTCTTTTAATAATACATTTGTTTTGTGTTCCCTTGCCATCGAACCGATGGCTATCGTACCACAAAGGGTTCACCCAGGGTTCAGGCCGCTTCTTTTTCTCTGGATGAGGAAGAAAGCCTCTGAAGGGTTGAATATTATCCTGGGGACAAAGTATTGCTTGGCGGCTGACCCAAACTTAAACATCCTCTGCGCTGGTGGGCATAAACTCAACCTCTCTGCATGAGAATGGGAGTATTCACGGGTCTCGACTGTCATTTTTCTGGGCAGTCTTATGAAGAAAAACAACAAGATCGTTGATTGAGTTCATTAATTCTAATATGTGACTGTTTTTAGAGTAACTCTATTTAAAGTCTTTTTTATTGTATCCCTCTTGTCTGTACACCGAAGTGGTAGAAAAACTGGTACAGAGCACCATATGCACCATATGCACAATATATAATGTTGGTGTGGTTCAGTGGTAACATCACTGGCTCCCATGTGAAAGATCTGGGTACGATTCACGGTCTGGGCAGCCAGTCTGTGCTACACCAATAAGGGTCCTTGGGCAAGACTCCTAACACTACGTTGGCCTTCCTGTAATACCAATAACCTTATAAGTCGCTCTGGATAAGAGCGTCTGCCAAATACCGTAAATGTAAATGTAAAATATAACAATGCCACCATTGGTTGCATCCATCAGTGTGTATATAAAGTGATAGACATCTATGGAAGCTTTACAGTGATGTAGAGTTTGATAAGCTGGCATTCCATCTACAAAAGGTCTTTGAGAGTTGAATGCTATGTGAGCCTACTTTCTGATGTCCTCTATTGATTCTGTTGGGTTTGGCCCAATGCACTTGAATACACGTCTATAGACGCCAAATTATGATTCGAGGAACACTTATCTGTTTAATTTTTTTTAATATTAAAGTTATAGACTAGACAAACAAATGTGTATGTACTGTATGTTCACTGATATATACAAATCCTGCTTGATGTACTGTTTACAGTGTGAACTGACATCCAGATTGATGCCTCTTTGAATTTCCAAGTAAGAATTCCAAGTTGGGGGGGTGATTTTCGAGGGACGTTATGGGCTTTAGTAGCTAAGCGATGCCGACATTAGGCTAATTGTCCTAATTGTTTGGTGTTGGTTTCAGAATCTGTGCAGGCGGAAAATTTCAGAGCTTATCACTTTCGCCCCCCTTTCCAGTATTTCTTTTCACGGTCTGCAATAAGGAGGTTTCTTTTGCTGGTGACCTTCAGGTTCTGACTTCATTACTTGGAAAGGTTATATTTAGGAGACATAAATATTGTTGGACGTTTCAGTTAGCTGGAGCGTGATACCCACAGATCGCACTGCCAAAACATTTCCATTATATATAGACATCATCTTTACCTGACAGAGAACGGTGACGCTTTTCAGGAAGCGTGCCAACAAAACCAATCAATTTACAAAGAAGATAAAATAAGGAAAAGGAATGAACTAGCCCTTCTCTATGTTCTTCCTTTGGGTAGCGCTTTTTTAAAATCATGAAACATTCTCTTTTTGTCACAGGATTTCTCTAAAGAGCTTCAGCATTTTTCTAACTTAAGCCTGGGGACATTTGTTATCATTTGCTGCTTTGAATATTTTTCTTGGCAGCTTCTTTTTAAGTCGCAAAACCATAAATCAGCAAACATCAGCTCTAAATAAAGCAAATAGTTGTGTATAGAAGAAATCCGGAGCGGCTTTGTGAACATTAAACAGACACAGAACCGCACACATGTGGACAATACGCTAACCTTCTAAACCAGTTCGTTTATATTTCACTTCTCTTGTGTTACACAGCAAGTGATGGAAATGGAAACGGGCCTGCTTTTGGTTTTAGGGCCAACACTAGAGACCTCGCAGAAATGAACATGGCCGTGAAACACTGACTTCTATACTATATCATCCTTGAATACTCCTTGAAACTTAATTTCTGACAAATTCTGATTTAAATATCATTTCCAGAATGAGACTTGACACATTAGCAAGAAAAGTTCTCCTTAACGCTGGCATTGGTCAGATACGGAAAGGACACACCATTTAAGATTTCCTAGTAAGTCTTATCACCTGACACTGACATCAGCACCAACTTTTGGCTAGTTTACAAAATTTCCGAGTGACAACATCACTTCCCTAAGTAAGTATTATAGAGACATATTATAACATTGTTTCCTTGATTTCAGTCCCGTTCAATGGTACACGTGGTCATGATGACATATTACGCAAGATCATTTGAGCCAATTACTCAACTCATAAGCTAGGAAAATCCTCTACATGGAGAAATGATTTGTCAAATTGGTTGAAATGGTAGCTGTTGAATAGAGGTAGCTAGGATACAGGATAGACTGTTCATAAAAAATAGACGCTATGGCTAATTTGAATAAATTTGTTGGTTGATTCTTTGACAAAATGGCTGAGTGGTCTAAGACACCAGACTCAAGCCTTGATACTGTTCAGCTTGCTGTGTGTTTTGGTCTCCAACTGGAGGCATGGGTTCAATTTCCACTTTTGAGAATTGTTTGGGGGCAGCCGTGGCCTAGTAGTTAGGGTACCAGTCTTGTGAACAGAAGGTCCCTGGTTCGATTCCTGCACAGAGCATAACACTAGGGTATCTAACTCTCCCAACTGCTCCCCGGGCGCTGTGGTTGGGGGCTGCCCCCCACTCTGAGCAAGGCTGTTCACTGCCCCCTAGTGTTGACTGGTGTGTGTGTGTGTGTGTGTGTTTCACTGCACAGGTGGGTTAAATATGAAGGTCACATTCCTTTGTGTGCAAACACAGTAGGCAAATAGTTCACTTTCACTTGACAAGAAATAAACAATTATTACTTTTAAATATTACTTCATCGGGTGTACCTCAAGGTTATATTTTAGGGCCTGCTCTGCTATTATTTAATTCTATTTCCATGTTACTTCTGCCATCTTGAATTCATGAGGATTTTCTTCTTGGAAATATTTGAGCCGACAACCTGAAACACCAAAATGAACGAACCAAATGCTGCGCTAACAAATTGCTTGTGCATTTACTGTGACCTTAAAACCCCAGCGACTAGGGAGAAATTCCTCTTCCTGATGGTTACATGCCTCTCAAAATGAATAAAAGTATAAAAGTCTGCTTTTTTTTCTCTTTTCCATGTCTGAAGGGAAGTTAATGGAAAAATCTGCTGCTTGCCAGTTTGCTGAATTTATAGTGTTTGAGCAGCCAAACCCAGCTCCTGTTCCTGCTCCTGCTCCTGCTGGTGGACTTTCCCACACTGACACACACATGGCATTTCCCTGTCTGTTTATTTATCACCGATACGTTGAAATGTTTACGGCTGGGGAATATTTAATATAGGGAAGCTGCCTGTTGGAAAAAAAAATGGAACACACAAAGGTCTCCATTACATCATAATTATTTCTAATGTTCCTTCTGTAAAACCTTTATAGCCACAGTAACATCAGTCTAGATGTACTCTTTATAAACGGATCAGCTTTAACATCAATTATTGTAATTGCCATTACAGAGGCAACTGTTAAGGGGTGTTTATATTTTAGGCTCTTGAAGTTGTTGTGTTGGAAGAAGGAAAAATGGGCAAGTGTAAGAATGTAAGTGTTTCCGACAAAAGTTAAATTGTGATGTCTAGACAACTTGGGGCAGAACATCTACCAAACTGCAGGTCTTGTTGGGTGTTCCTGGTATGCCGTGATTAATACCCAACAAAGCTGGTCCAAGGAAGATCAACCAGTGACAGGGTCATGGGTGCCCAAGGCTCACTGATGTGCTTGGAGGTTAAAGACTAGACTGTCTGGTCTGATTCCACAGTAGATCCAGAGAAGGTTCTGTTGCTAACGACATGGTGACAGATACCACAGGACACCCTTTAGAGGTCTTGTCGAGTCCATGCCTGACGGCTGATTGGTGTGCGGTGGTAGATTCAGGACTGGATATTTCTGTGATATTTTTTCTCTTTCATGTGTTCTGAGATGTTCTTCTGCATAAGCGTGGTTGTCTAGTATGATTACTCAAATTACTGAAGACTCTCTGTCAGCTTGAACCAGTTTGGCCTCTGGCCTCTGTCATTTCTAGTGGATCTGTTTCTTCCACACCATTCTGTGACGCACTGCATTATCACTGCCACATGATCGGCCGGTTGGATAACTGCATGCATGAGCAGGAGTGTAGGCGTTCCTATTAAAGAAAGAAAAAAACTCGCCCCCTGTAACATATGAGCCTTGATTTGAAGATGACTTGGCTACC
Source organism: Duopalatinus emarginatus (assembly GCA_028565595.1). NCBI lineage: Eukaryota > Metazoa > Chordata > Actinopteri > Siluriformes > Pimelodidae > Duopalatinus > Duopalatinus emarginatus. The sequence goes on along the minus strand of JAOVVF010000030.1, from coordinate 4,092,034 downwards.
TCGGATTCATACGAAACCAATTTGAGATAGTCAGGATTCATGGCTTGAAAGTTTTGGCACCTGTCCATGGCTGTGAAGGAGAAGTACATGCTGTACCTTTGAGTATAAATAGACAGCTCAGAATATGGTCTGAAATTAAAATCCAATTACTGCTTGTAATAAATCTGTGACTGTGCACTTGAGGAAAGACTGAGCTAAAGTTTCAATATGGGCCAAGAGACATGTCTACACCGAACTGCTAAAGGCATCACTGATATTTTGGGAGTGTGTGTTCGTGTGTGTGTGTGTGTGTGTGTGTGTGTGTGTGTGTGTGTAGAATTGGGTTCATGGCCACTGTGGGTAATTTCTTATGTGGTCTGATGGGAAATAAGCCCATGATCCAATAAGAGAAACAGCTGCGAAACATCTGTGATCTGTAGGACTCATCTTTAGTATATTAACTAGTGTGTGAGATCTAATTCACAACATCGCTCCAGCACACTCACACTGGCATTTCAGGCATGAATAAGAAAGTAAAAAGTAAAGCGACATTCCCTGCTTTAATATTTCCATCATACTGAGACTGAGAAGCTTAAGGCCAGTCAGTCAGTCAGTCATTCTCTTATCAGCTTCATCTGTCAGGGTCATGTGTGCCCGGAGCCCACCGGGAATCAAGAGTGCAAGGCATGAACACCCCCGGGACACAGTGCCTATCAATCACTGGGTTCCACACACACACACACACACCTATTTATTTAGACACTCACACCTGGGTCGATTTAGCACATCCAGTTCACATGCCATGTATGTTTTTTGGCAGGTGGAAAGAAATCCAGAAACCAGAGCACCAGACGAAAACCAATGTGGACACTGAGAGAGCACAACTCAAAGACTGAGACCAGAGCGAGAATCAAACCCACAACCCAGATCCCTGAAACTAAGTAGCACACACACTACAAGTGGCCCTGTTTCTAGTATTATTTACATCAATGTCCATGAGGTCTGCCATCTTGAATTCATGAGATTTCCTGTTTGGAAATATTTGAGCTGACAACCTGAAGCGCTACATGAATGAACCCAATGGTGTGCTAACAAATTGCTCGTGCATTTACCGTGACCTAAAAAACCCAGAGACTAGGAATTCTTTTTCCTGATGGTTACATGGTTCGACTCTCACATTGGCAGCAGGATCTCAGCCAGAAATGAACGCAACTCTGGTTAGACATTGCATGAGGTAATGAAAATAATAGCCAAAGGCATCCGACAGCATATACCAGACAGTGTAACTACAAATGGATAAAAGTTCATTCTTTAATAAGACATTAAGACATTGCAATAATTGTAATAATGGCCAATTTTGGAACGGTATAAGAGGAATAAATTGCTCTGAGTAAACAGCTCTGGGTGGGAACACACCACCACACCACCACACCACCCCATCAGTAATTATTTTCCTATAACATCAACCCCCAGGTCTTTAATTCCTTAAAGCATATTACCCAGTAAGTGCAATTAAACAAATAGAGTTCATTTAAACAACAAAGTAGCTGTAGAGTTCTCTTTCAAACACCGTCGACACCACGGCGGAGCACGTATCCCATGATGCCCAGTGAATCTGCACGGCTCTTCACACTCGTCTATGTTTATTTTCCCTAACAGCGCTTTAAGAGAGTTCTCTGAAGAACCATGCCTTAATGCGATGACTCAAGCCGCCACACTGCCAGTAGATCACAAGAACATGGAATGGACCAAATGTTCCCAAGCAACGTTGTTTTCGTAATGAAAGCCCTCCCACACGCACACACACACACACACACATGCACGCACCACTAACACACATCCTGAAGCTCTTTTCGCTAAAGACGCCACAGAAAAAGTCCTGCGTGTTCTTCTGATGGACCGCTCGCTGATTAAAGAGCACGCAAATACATGTTCCTGTAATGATTAATGCTAAAAAGCTGGGATTAGATGGGGGAGGGGGGGGGATCAGTAGTTATCCTGCTGTGCGTAATGTAACCTTAATGTGCAGTGCAGGATCACAGGGTGCCATATGGGTCTGATTTCTGTTTCTAATGCCTGGTCTGATGATGCTATAGATTAGATATAGTTAGGAATATGATACAGTTTTGTATAAGGGAAAAAAAAAGCATTCACCTAGTCCACTGGGGATTAATTCACAGATACACTGATCGGCCATAACATTAAAACCGCTTTGGATGCATGAACTCCACAAGACCTTTAAAGGTGTGCTGTGATATCTGGCACAAATCCTTCTGTGCATCTTCTGTTGGACTGAACAAGCCTGAACAAGCCTTCTCATCTTTTCGATCTGGTTTTGATGATGCACACGACGCCACGCTATGCTAGTCTATAACGAGTCCCCACACAGCCGAGACGACTCGGACCTCTCGTTGCTGGACGGAATATGACTCTGTCGACCCCTCAGTAATGATACTGCTACTGCTGCTATGTACACTCAGAGGACAGTAATGCTGTTTATTCTCGAACTGATGCCAACTAAATTTTTCTATTTTTTAAATATTTATAGTTCTTCCCTTTTCCTCTTCTTATTGTGGTTTATTTCTATTAGTTGTATATCGTAGAGCCTCTGAATCTCCCTGGATGAATCCATTTATTGTATTCATACATCTGGGCAGTTGTGGGTTAAACAGTCTTGCTTAAGGCAGCTGGAATTTGAACTCAGGTGGGAGTTATGATTAGAACCTAGTTATCAGTGTTGGGGAAGTTACTTAAAAAAAAGTCATCCATTACTGATGACTGATTACTGAACTAAAATTGTATTACGTAATATTACATAATAAATTGTAATACGATTACTTTACTGATTAATTTCTGCAAAATGTCATCCGATTACTAATGACTTTCAAGTTACATTCTAAAACCCAAATAAATGTACTGGAATAAAATCTACAAAAAAACAGGAACGTACAAAAAACATAATTGATAAGACAAAAGTCCTTTTGGTGGTTTATTTAAGAACAGAATGTAGCAGTGCAGCAACACCAAACATGTATGAAAATTAACCTGATTATTCTTTATGGTGCTTAGAACAAATCAATCTGTTATTAAACTTTATAAAACACTGTGACATGTCCACTGACATGTGGACAGGCGAGTATAAGAACTGAAAAATTATAGTTATATTAGTAAAAAAAAAAAAAAAAAAAAAAGTCTCATCAAAGTTTATATTTCAGGTGTAAACAAAAAGAAAATGAATGCATAGCAGTTTATAATAATACATTATTATTATTATAATTATCATTAGTAGTAGTAGTAGTAGCATTGTTATTATTATTATATATAGTAGTAGTAGTAGTAGTGTTATTATTATTATAATTATTATTATATATAGTAGTAGTAGTTGTAGTAGTGTTATTATTATTATAATTATTATTATATATAGTAGTAGTAGTAGTAGTAGTGTTATTATTATTATTATTATTATTTATAGTAGTAGTAGTATTGTTATTATTATTATTATTATTATTATTATTAGGAAGTAATATGCATTTTTGCTCATTATTATTTTTTTTTTAACTGTTTTTAAAATAAAAGTCTATAAAGGATATGATTAGAAAATAGTCGTCTTTTTTAACACTTTTCTCCTTATTTGACCACTAAATCTATGACATTTGATAACTAGCTGAGTCTCTACTAAAGCATTAGTGGTGCAGTTCTGATTTATTTTGTGTGTTACAGGGATTGAGGACAGATTGTGAAACAGTTCAATCCTGCAGTTTATCTTTATTAGACAGGTATTTTACAGAGATACCAAATTAGGGAACAAGTCCAAATAAGCAATTATATTTCACTACTAGTGACTCCCAATAATTTTAATAAAATAATTTATAAAAAGTCACTTATAATAAACCATTATTTTCACTCTAAAACTCCAATAAACACAGAAACAAAAACACAACCCATGTATTTTAATGTTTATACTTTAAGTAAAAGAAAAATAAGTCCAGAGTTGCTTATAATTAGCGAACCTGGCAACCCTAGTTCTGCAGCCCAGACACAGAAAAAGAGACAGCAGCAGTAACAGAGAACAGCTCAGGAAATCTGTGTGACTGACACAAGTAACATGTTTTTATAAAGTTAGTAACTGTAATAAGACACAATATCGAACTGTAACCTTTACATTACTTCGTTACTGAATAAAGTCATCAGTTTACTGTAACAGTTACACACTAACACCTCACACACAACACTGGTTGCTCACTGTTTTGTACAAGTGTGTGTTTCACTGTACAGACGGGGTTAAAAGCGGAGGTCAAATTCCTCTGTGCACAGTGCATCACTTCTACAGTACAACCGATGGCTGTCACCGGACTTAATCAGATAACACAAGATAAGATAACGCAGGATAAGATAAGATAAGATAATACAAGGACATGTGTTGTTACAGCATTAGCAGGTTCAACTGAACTGTTACCATCATTTTCTTACACTTATGACATTTCTAGGAATTCGACCAAAATCCAGCCATGTTGCATTCCTTTCTTCCTACCTTCAAATTTCTTTTTCAGATTTATTAGCTTGTCATACTGCCTAATCCACTGCCTTGCCCATCTTACTTAACCACAGCAATTAATGCTCAATTACTTCATTATAATTATATAATTGACCCGCACATAGTTCTGTAATGAGTTCTGCAACGACACTTGGAAAAAAGGGGGCGTGGCCAAATTCACCCGTGCTGTGCTATTTACAAAATTGCTGTTCTGGTAAATACCATTTTGTCAGCAAGAGAGGCGTGGCCAAAAAGGGGCGTGGCCAGATTTTACCCGTGCTGTGCTATTTACAAAATTGCTGTTCTGGTAAATACCATTTTGTCAGCATGTTTTCTTTTCGGAATAAAAACGTCGTATACAATGACGTGCCAGAAAAACCGCTCCACCAGTCTAATACTTGGTAGGTCATGACCTCTGCCAGCTTGTGGAGATATTCTGTAGGTAATAAACACTATACTTTCTACAGACCTCCCACAAAACGGACCACAATTCTCTTGTATTCTGAGGTTGCAGGATTTCTGTGTTCCACAGCACACTACATCGCATCCCAGATGTGTTCAGTAACGTTGGTATCCGGTGACTAAGGTGTGAACGGTCTCATGGAATGCCAGTTAAACAAACCACCTGTACTATTATGACCATGCTGTTATGCATAGGCTTGTCTGTACCACTTTTTACAGCTTTGTTTTGGATTGGTGCGAAGGTTCGAGACTGTAGACTCTAGAGTCTATCAATGTAAATACAGAATAAAATCACCATAGCAACAGTTAGGGGTGCATTTCTCCCTCCCCCCCCCCCAAATCTGTGTAGATTCCCTGCTGTTACTATAGAAACGATAACATATTAATATAAAGGACGATTAAACAGTAATTTACAACCAGAACGATCGGAGCGGCTTTCATAGCGACACTGATCTATAATGTTAATCTGAGTATTGATCAGTTTAGACGAGGCAGAATGTATTTTTTTCTTGTAATGAATTCTTATCTCTCACCGAAATCTATGCAGAGAGTTTTTTTTTTATTGCATCTGCATGGCAACAGGAAGTCAAACAGTAACTGAAAGTGCTCACACACACACAGGTTTTATTTTCTATGTAAAAATCTTCAAATGAGAAGAAGCAACCCCCCAAACACACATGCACACACACACACACACACACACACACATGAATGCACAGATCAAGTCTGATATGGTTCCGAAAATTCAGATTCATTTGCCCCGTCTGCATTTAGCACGAACGTGGGGTGCAAATACTTCTGCCTCTAAACAACACACCATGTTATTGTGTTCCTTCTGCACTGGGATGCGTGTACAATGTTTAACTGAGAGTCTCTTGTTTCTCGGTCATATGATCAGGCCCTTTTATTGCCATGTTAAGCAATGTTTTTGTATGTCAGTGCTGGAACACAGTCGAGATAGTATATCTCCTTGTTGTGACTGTGTGTGTGTGTGGGGGGGGGTCTTGATTCAGGACTACATGTAGGAAAAAGAATATCTGACAGTTTTGACCTTGTGTAGACATTTGTTTGGTAAGAAGAAAAATCGCAGGTTTCATGCACAAAATTATAATAATTCATTTATAATATGCTTTTAGTTCCTGAGGTTTGGACTGAGTTTAGATTTAAATGCAGCAGCAGAGCAGTGATGATCTGCGCCGAGAATTCCTTATTTAAATAGTACAAGAAATACTCTGTGTGTGTGTGTGTGTGTGTGTGTGTGTGTGGATGTGGGTGTGCAGGTGTGTGGGTGTGGGTGCAGGGGATGGTGGTGCTAGGGGTGGATTGGTTTCTGGTGTGTGTGTTTGTTTGTGTGTGTGTGTGTGTGCTTTGGTTTTATATCTTGGTGGGGACCCAGAAATCCCCACAAGGAGACAAGGAGTGAAATATCTACTCATTTTGACTTTGTGGGGATATTTGGCTGGACCACATAAAAAAATATTATAATATTTTATACTTTATTATATTATATTTATTATATACATTTTATTATAGCATTTAACAGCTGCATTAATAATTATGACAAAGGACGGGACTTACAGCACTATGAGAGTGTTTTTGTGAAATGTCAGGACAAATTCGGTCACACAGTCAGGACACATTTCGAGGTCAGGACCAAAAAACGGTGCCCTGATTTGCATCAACATTTTTCTAAAATAACTTTTTGCTTTTGGTTCCTGAAGTTAAGCATTAGTATCAATTTGCTGTATTAATAATAATGTCAGTAGAAGGTCCTTACAAAGATAGTAAGACAAATGTATGTGTGTGTGTGTGTGTGTGTGTGTGTGTGTGTGTGTGTGGTTTGTGAAAGTATCTCAGGGGTGTGTCTCCCTCAGCCAATCAAAACATTCCTCTGCAACTTAATGTGCCTGCCTTGCAAACACCAGCATCCCCCAGGGATTCTTAACCTCCATCTCCACTCCAGCAGAATATCCGACTATCTGACACAACTGATCTTTATGGATGCGTAATTTGCACCTCTGTGTCTTTCCACTGCTGAAGAATAATTAAACTCACAGAGCCAAGATGGCTGGGATCACTGAGATACCGTCAGCCTGTGCTCCTTTTTTATTACGCCGATGATCCAGATGATAGCCAGAGTACGGAAGCTGTGCTTTATGATTTGTCGCTCCCCTGACCCGATCGTAACAGAACATTCTGTACTTTCCTCCCAGAACAAGTATGTTGAAGCACCATGACAAGTCAAGAAACGTTCTGAAGCTGCGAGTGTGTTCGCCTGGTCTGTGTGTGTATCAGTCATTCCAGTCCATGGTGAGGTGGTGTGTAACGGTGGATGCCCTGAGGTGTGTGTATGTGTGTGAGACTAAACCAGTCTGTCAGGAGGAATAGTCAAATTAATGTCGGATCCTAACAGCCAGCGTAGAATGAAACAAAGAGATACAGTTCAGTCTCTTACCATACTTACACTGAAGGGCCAGAAAAACTGGTACAGATGAGCCCATGCAAAGCACACAGGCTGGTGGTGGCTCCATAATGGTGTTAATAATGTGGTATGTTTAGCTGGTACATCTACAAACATCTCTGACGGGTGAACAGCATGTGTGTCTCCTTTCTGACAAGTTACACCAGTTCATGTCCTGCATTCATTCTGATGATTTTGGCCTCTTCTAACAGGACAATGCACCACCACACACCACATTATGGTTAAAGGAACACTCATAAGAGTTTTGGGTTTTGCCATGCCACCTATGTCACCAGATCTTATGATGTGTTCATTATCGAACACATCTGGGATGCCATGCAAAGTGCTGCGTAACACAGAAATCCCACACCTCGAAATACAAGAGAATTGTGGAGCGTTCTGCAGGACGTCTGGTGTTCATTGCCTACTGAATACTTGCATAATACTACTAAGCAATGGAATGGTGTACCAGTTTTTTTTGGTACTTTAATGTTTAGCATAAATAATAATGTTTAGTGTAAATAATGTTAAGGTCATGATGTTACAGGACAATAATCAACAACATGGCATTAGGACAGAGAACAAAGCAGAGTTACAACCCTGACAATTCATTATTCATTATTTCATTTTTTTTACCCTCAACAATCATATCCTAATGTTGTAGATC
>JAOVVF010000030.1:4060958-4071533 GCA_028565595.1 Duopalatinus emarginatus | reverse complement strand
AATAATAATAATAGTGTGGACCTAAAAAAATAGTCTATCTATCTATCTATCTATCTATCTATCTATCTATCTATCTATCTATCTATCTATCAAGTTGGTGTAGTGTTGCCTGGAGGAAGTGGGGCCCCAACCGCAATGAACCAGCTTTGGGGGGGCCCAGCTTGCAAAAGGTTGAGAACCACTGTTCTATCAGATAAATTGCTGTTCACTCACCAGCCTCTGACTTTTTTTCTAGTTCTCTTTATGTTATTATAACAAAAAAAATTGCAGCTTGTCTAAACAAAAAGCCTACAGTTCAAAAGTTCTGAACGCTGCCTTATGTTAAAGTCCTGACACTGGAGACTCCTTCAATTAATGTTAAATGAACTCTTTATCTCTTTATATAAAAATTAAATCAACTGGTACATGTTTTTCTTCATTTAACCCAGGGGTTCGCAACCTTTTGCACGCTGGGGCACCCAAAGCTGGTTCATTGCAGTTGGGGCCTCCCTTTTATGCTTTATTATTGTTATTATTACTCTGCCTAATAATAGGCATATTTTACATAAGATTTTAGGTATGCGATGTTAATCACCTGCTTTCCTCGATTCTTGGTGCAATGTCTGATAAACACAGTCTCAGATCATCCTCGATTTGTGCACGATTGCGGTATTTCGTTTTGAGTGCAGCTGAACTTGGCGAGAGACTAGACTAGAGTAAATGAAGCGCAATGCGTATGCAGGCACTTATATAATAGGCTAGACTAGCAGTTACGTGACGTCGCGTCACAGGCACAAAATACTCTATTGGTGAATTTGAAATGAAACTGTGTTTGATGTATTATTGTGTTGTAGTAGTCCAACCACTTGCATTTTCGACATGGGAATTTTTTTTAGGATTTTTTTTAATGATCCCCCCCCCCACACAATTTTTTCCCCTCATCCTAGCCGACTCGCGCCCCACTGGTTAAGAACCACTGATTTAACACAAAACACCATATTTATCTGTATAGTATTAATCAGATTGTGCAGAGTATCCACTATACAAATCCCCGTAAAGGAGTTGTTAGTACGAGTGCATTAAGATAAATATTTTTGCTGTCAAAGCTGCGTTTTACAAAATTAATCAACACCTTGTGACAATATAGATTTGAGAATTCAAATTATATAATGGCATTTATAATTCATAATAAGTGGGACATCATAATCAGAACACTTTTATTACCCCAGTTCACTAGAGTACAGGTTACTTTGGTAGTTATGCTCTTGTTTTGCTTATATGCATTACGTAATGTGACAAGATACCAAAGACTAGGACAAGGACAACACTGGTCATATAACACACCTTTGCTAAGAACAGAAGTGGATACTATATACAAGTATTACACATTGAACGTATAAATATTGCACAGGAAATTAGCTGCCGCTTCAACACCAAACACGATGCTGTCATGACGTCAAGTCTGATTTCATGTGGAAGGAAGCTTTTCTGAAGCACATCTGCTGGTTTCAGAACACATCTGAAACATCTTCCGGAGAGAAGGAGTTTAAGTATGCGGTGGCCGGGGTGTGAGGGGTCGAGGATTAGTTCTCTGTTGGCTTATTGGTTGGGGAGAACAGGTTTTTGAGGGAGGGCAGGTTTCTTTCTGTGAGCTTTTCAGCTGACTTGATAATAATAATTGAGTCCTGTCACAATTTGAAGATCTCGACTGTTCACATGCACTTAAAAACATCTTTCTGAACCTTTCTGTAAGTCGCATGCATGTGTAGGACCAGTGTGCGTCTGACTGCTGTCGTGTATCTGCTACTCAGAAAGTCGTACGTATCGGACCATCGCAGGCAAGTCAATAAATCAGGGGCAGCCGTAGGCTTGTGGTTAACGATCCAGCCTTCCCGCACTGTCAAGACATGACTGAAGTGCCCTTGAGCAATGCACCTAACCCCAACTGCTGTGTGTTAGTGTGAATGCATAGTTCAAGACAATATCACTGAAGTGACTCATTGACCACTGTGCTTGCACACAGAGGAATTTGACCTGTGCTTGTGAACCATCTGTGTGAGCAGGTTAAAAGTGGAGGTCAAATTCCTGTGTGCAAGCACAGTGGTCAATGAGTCACTTCACTTCAGTAATACTGCCTTGATAAAACTCCAGGAATTAGGATCAGGGTTTAAAATCCATGATAAAGGACTGTGTTCATATTTAATCTCTGCACAAACAATGCAGGATTTGATTAGATTACTAAACAATGCTGTTCACGCTCTAAAAAAAAAAAAACTGTACGCGCATGCGCGATAGAGACCGAGCGCCACCGTCGCTTGCGGAGCACCCTATTTGCGCATGCGCGATAGACACGGAGCAGCGCCGTCGCATGCGCAGACCGCGTACTCTGCGAGACCTTTGCGTGCAAAGGCGAAACGGGCAGATGGTAAAGTAGCAGCGTTTATAGGAGGCGGGGTTTATACAGGACGTCATTTGATGGACGTGCCTGAGTTTCGACGTGCCTGGGAATCTGCCCGCTTTCGTGCCGAAGACACTCGGGCGGAGTCGTGATTACGGAGAGTACGAGCCACGTCTTGGACGGAGTGAAGGAAATTAGTGTGAAACGCGGTTTCGGACTGGGATTTATTCGACCTGTGTGTCTGATTTCGACCAGAGGCGCCGTTTGAAGTGATTAGTTTTGTGAAACTGGAGCTCTGAGAGCGCTATCCAGTCGAGCTTGCTAACTCGGCTAGCTAGTGCGTTAGCTGCACTTTTCTCAGGCGAAGGGAAGGATTTTCTCGGCCCTGCTGCTTTTAGACGGGACTCCATACAAGTTTCAAAGTAAGTTTTTAAACATTTTAGTCACTTTTACCGCCTGTTTATTCAGTCAGATATGAATGTTCGGGTTGGTTTGAACACAGAAACGTCGTTATTTGTATCATTTGAGCCTTTTTTACCTGAATATCTATCCCAGTTTGGTCGAATGCCCGAGGAACAGTTTGTTCCGTTGCTCGGTCGAGAAGCTCGTGCACGCACGCGACAGTCCTTAGTGAATGGCTCGCTAGCCGTGCTAATAGTCTAAATATTTATAACTTTGTTCATCTTTTAAAACGTCTACCCATGCTCAGGAGACTAACACATACAGTTAGCTAGCTTTAAGTCCACACACACACACAGAGCGTCGGGTTATGAGGAGTCCCGAGTGCGCGTGCAGCTAGCTAGTTAGCAAACTAACCCCCTCTGTATCCCTACAGTATTCACTATTCACCAGTTCACCACTGTGACTGACCCTCTGACAGTTTCTCAACACTTGCTATAGGTTTTAACTAAATCACCAGGACAGGAAACGCTTTCATAAAGCTTCTCCTGTCTTATTTGTGCACCACATTTCTGTCTGTTCACTATAATAATGCGTTATAAAGTCTGTATGAACTGCCCCAGTCATTACTAGTGCCCTGTATGGGGAGCCATTTCGGCTCACACTCCATTTAACTTAGTGACTATTAAAAGTTTCTGCTTGTGCTTTAAAAAAAAAAAAAAGATAAAGAAAGGACTTACAAAGGAGCCTACAGACATGAATGAATGATAGTTATTCCGAATCCCTGCAGGAGATTAGGTTCATGCAAGTGGAAACAATAGTAAGGAATCATGCTAATATAATAAAGCACTGTATTATTACACAGTGGAATAAGCCTGAAGATTATGCATACACTGGGAAATGACATGAATTGGATAGATAGCATTCGTAGATAAACAGAGAGATAAAATGCTTGGATGGTGCAAAGGTTTGCATGCGTTTAAATATATCCATGTCCTTTTGGTTAGGCACAGATGTGACATCATTATCAGACTGAACATGTAAATTACTGTAAAAACGATACAAGTATTTGCATATAGTTTTTTTTTTTTTTTTTATCGTAGCAATAATAGTCTCTAATACCCAGCCTTTCCACGCAACCTACCGTTTTGTTATCTGCCCCGATTTCATCATCTTGACGGCCGTTTCACAGGTCTGTTGCAGAATATATGCACAGAAAAAGATTTCCTTTAAATATGATGACAAATTAAAAGAAAAACCAGTTGCGTTTAATGTTTCTGGCACGGCCTGTGTCTGTCTCATCCCTTCAGAAAGACATATCGCTGCAAATCAATACATAGTTTGACTAACTGATTGTCTTAATCCTGTAATGATGTCCTGGTGGATGGGGTCTCTTCCTGGTTGACCCCGTCCCCTGTCCACAGGTCACAAGAGCTTACTAACTAACTAAATTGGTTTGACGAGGATGTAAATTTTACGGTATGGCTGTAATCACAACCCAGGCTAATTAAATACCAAAACCTTAAAAACAAATTACGAGAGGTTTTTTTTTTTTTTTTAAACTAATCCCTCACGGTGGCCCAACACCTTATTATGCACCGTGTTGCTTTTTCCTTGAAATTCTCACCCTTTTGTGTGTGCCAGGTCTCGTTAGTAATGTGCAGTATTAAGAAAAGGTCTTGTGTGTGTTGCAGGTGGTGGTTGCGTTGGCCAAGGCACTGGAGCAGACCTGATGGAAACAGTATGTCTAAAACACCATGAGCCTCCTCTAGATCACTGGAGAATCAGTTTCACATAAACCGTCGGACTGTTGCAGGAGGAAGACTGCGGCATGGTGTCTTATTGAATCGATAGGGTTCAGAGCAACGGTGTGCACCGCAGATAAATATTTGGGTGCTGCTCGTGGTGGTTTGTTTAAGGAAACAAGTAATAGTAGGGCAGAGGTGTAAAACCTAGTTATTTTGAGGATTTTGGTTTGCTGAGACGACAAGATGAGCGCGGAAGGATATCAGTACCGAGCACTGTATGATTATAAGAAGGAGAGAGAGGAGGACATTGACCTGCACATCGGGGACATACTCATCGTGAATAAAGGTGCCCTGTTAGCACTCGGCTATGGCGAAGCGCTGGCCGAGAGGCCGGAAGACATCGGCTGGCTGCCCGGGTATAATGAGATGACTCAGGAAAAGGGGGACTTCCCTGGTACCTATGTGGAGTTCATTGGGAAGAAGAAGATTTCGCCCCCGACCCCCAAGCCACGCCCTCCCAGGCCTCTTCCTGTGGCGCCCGGACCAGCCAGGAACGACTCGGACTCTGAGCAAGCAGGTGAGTGAGCCCGATCATTTCCCAACACATTTATTCATATACTCGTTCACAGAAGGAGTCTCCATTATCAGGGCAAGAGGCTGCAAGAGGCAGAAATGGGCCGGAATGACTCTTTATAGCTATTAAAAGTTGAGACATATGATCTTATGAGGGGTGATGAATGTTCTTTGTGGTAAAAGTTACCGGCTGTGTCACGCCACTACCTGACAGATTACATATACCAGACCCCCCCCCCCCCCCAAGTGTTTCATCCTTTACTTAATCGTTATGACCCGCTGTTCCCGGAGACAGACGAGTCGGTTGCATCACTTGCATCCAGATCGCACAAAGCCGCCTTTTTTCCTGCCATTCCACTTTAGCCATATTTAATCATTTGATTACACCTGGTGCTTTCTCATATCCTCTGATTATTTCCGCAAGCATGTCTTGCACAGAGCCCCGATTCATGTGAAGGCGTGCAGCACGCGTGTACTGTATTTCAGAAGTCGAAGGTGGTCGAGGACAGTGGTTACTGATCTGTCTATTTAGTGCTGTATTCACACCTACCCCTCCAGCGGTGTGACACTGGCTTGCGCATTCAACAACAAGTGTGCTAAAGGAAAATGGGGGGGGGTTTCGTTTTTTCAATCAACCACCGGTCACCTTGACAACCGGAAAAATCAGTAAAGACGTGTGTGGATGAACGTTGTTCTGTTGTCAACATGACAGAATGTCCATGCTTTATCAACGCCGTTCGTAAAGAATATGACAACATAAAAAAAAAATTAAAAGATAAACCTCTTGAATAACCTCCATAAGTGCTGTCTTTACAGGTTGCAGTAAAACAGCTTCATTGTGCTGTGTACCATATTGTGTAATATAACCAATCAGCAACAAGTGGTATTTTTATCCCTACCCCTTAAATACCTTCAGTGGATCCGTAGCTATCGGATCAATGGCTGAAGTTTTGGTAGTTTGTGAAGTGGAAAAGTGCCCTCGTACCCTTCATGGGTGGTTCTGTTGGCAGAGGTATAGTTCCTTAAACCGGGTCACTGATTAACAAAGGTAGAATGTATCAGGACTACGAAACACAGCCTTTGCACATGCTCAGGAAGCGGCGGTTACTGTTACTAAAAATTGTTCTCCGGGACCACTGCAGCTTCCACTTCAACAGATTGAACAAATTAAAGCTCACACGTTGTGCAGGGCCCGGCGCTGCGCACTGTGCGTCACCGATTTTCTTCCTCCGTTCGAAGCATTAGGTCCTGATTAGAGACAAACATTGTTGCCATGGTGCCGAAGTGACTGGATGTGCTCGGATTAGTGTGCAGAACATTAGATTATATGTGAAACATTGCTGCGGTAATAACGAGCGGTAAAGCCGGGGTGCCACGAGTCCTCGTTCACTTCCTGATGATGTGCGGTCTATTTTGTTGGTTTGCTTTAATGTGCCATTTTGAGGCTTCATCAGTTACACGCAGAAGCCTTCGTTTGGAAGGATTTTTGATCAAGCTGTCAACTTGAACATGGAAAACGAAATTGACATGGTTTCCTTTTTTGCTCCTGGTCTTCAAGGGTAATACCAAGTAACAAAGTTTCTCCTGGCAGTAACCATTTCTGTCACATTTCTGTCACCTTCCTCGAATCACATGCCGCATTTGCGAAGTCATGCAGTCTTGTGAAGTTCATAGTTTAGGAGACTTCTGTGTAAGGGTTTATCTACAGTCATGTACAAAACACCACCATAGCCGCCATCTTGGATGACTGAGCTTTAATACGTTATGGTAACTCTTTAACCACAACAGTCTCTACCTCTAATTTGACTGAAGTTTAGTCGTGTAAAGATATGCGGATGATGGTTGCCCTTAATAAGAATAAGTCGTTTTTACGGTTCTCATAAACAACGTTTATCATAGTCTTGTTGCCGCTCAGTCCTCCACAAAGCAAGCAGCCCAGATCATCACCAAAGCGCCGTTTTTAAAAAAGTAGACAACAGACAGAACCTCAATCTTAACAGCATATATATAAAAAAAAAACTCAAGAAGCTGCGAGGAAGAGTTTACAGACTATGAATTCTCGGGTGCTGACGCTGATATATTAAAGCAAGGTCACGGTAGCACTTTAAAGTGGTTTCGTAGATCTCTTTAAAAAGCCTGAAACACACAGTATAAACGTCTCCTGCATGTCCTCCATTTCGATTTGGATCTTTCAAGTCAGCGTTTATATATCGTGCCGGCGTTTTCCATTACATCACACTGTAAAGTCATTGGTTACGCTCGGAAAGGTCAGTGACAAATGGGGCGAAAGATCATCCAATTTTTATAAAGGGAGCCTTGGGAGATTTTGAAGCCAGTCCCATGTGAATGCATTAGCTGGTGTGCAAACATGGGACCAGACAACAATTACAGTTTGTCCTGTATAGCACATGAATACTGATATTGCTTTATCTTGAACTTAAGACAGTCGATTTAAATATTCTTCCTGTTCATTGGAAAGCAAGTTGGAACAGTGTGTAGAGTTTTGTACTGTAGGCGTTAGGATGTGTGTGTATGCGGATCTGAGCAAACCTGGCCTTCACACAACTGCAGGTCCTTCAGGGGTCTCAAAGTCTCCTTGTGGAGTAATTGTGAAATTCTTGCGAGGTCTGCCAGGGTTGTCCGTTTGAATCCCGGCAGTGTTGAGTGACAGCCTCAGAGCTTGGCGCGAGGGTGATTGTGGCACCGGGAAAAGAAAAGTCTCTGTGTCCACCCGGGCGGGAGGCGGAGACGGCGAGCCCGGGGTCTGGATTCTTGTTGCTTCACAGCGCTTGTGATTTATTACCTGACACTGAAGGATCTGGCAGATCCTTTTGGCTCTCTTTTCCTTTTTGTCCCCTCCCTTTTTTCCCCTCCTCTCCTCTTTCTCCCTTCCCTCCTTTTAACACTCTGATCATGTAGCTGGGACTCGGCCCAGCTGGGGGAGGGAGCACGGGAAAAAGTTTGACTAGAGGAAGAGGGGAAGGGTTGAAAGTGGGTGCTTTTCTGCATTAGTGGGTTCTTGGTCTTAATACCCCCCCAACCCCCCTCCGCTCTCACTCCCTCCAAGCCACATGGGCTTACTTCAGAGAGCAGCAGATGTGGAATTCCAGTCCGTTCCGGCTCCCGAGCTTTTAAAAACATAAATGTGCTCCTTTTTGTGGCCTCTGGAGTGAGAGGATCAGTGTGCGCCCAGCCTCACACTGGATCAGCTCCTTTTTTTTTTTTTTTTAGTGCTACTTCTCATTTTACTTTACTTAAATGCAGCCACCATTTTAGCACTTTTAGCTTTTCAGTTCTTTTATTGATCTCAGACTGATAACAGTTCATAAAGCGTAGAAGTCTCAGGTTGACTTTATATAACAAGGACACCTAATAAAACTGAGTAACATGGTTGACTTCTAATAATAGTATTTCTATTTCATTAATGTAGAGAAACGGACACGTGTAAAGCAGCACTGTTGTGTTGTACTTGACTTTCAGCGAATTAAAAATGTTTTGCTTAATCCTGGTCTAAAAAGTAGGTCTGGTTAGTGAAAAATGAATGGGGTTGTGGTATCTTCTCTAAATTGTACGGTAATTTAATAAGTAGCATGCTAACTAGTTACTAAAGGACTACAGCACTGCCGCGGCTTTACTTTTCAAGCTCAGAAGTTCACCTTGTTGATTTATAGAGCTGTAACTCCATAAACTGCCGATTTATGAGATTGTGAAGAAGTGTCGGGGCATCTCTGTAAAATAATTGACACAAAAAGAGACCAATCCGAATACAAACTAACATTTTTAAACCGGAAGGCATTTTTTCAGACTACCTCAAAGTCTGAAATATACATAGCAGACTCAATACATTTAATAAACTTTATTTTTTCTGCATCACCTTTTAAAACAGTAACGTGGCAGTGTTGAGGAATGGTTCGAGGACACACACCTTGTATTCGATAAGCGACCACTACAATTTAAAAAGCAAAATGTACTCAAGTACAGACTTAAAACAAGTGTTTTTGTTCTGATGCAACTTTTTCACAAGTGATACGTGTTGCTGCCTTGTCAGTTGTTTTCAATAGCCTTTCATTTAGGATCTGTAAAAGAGGAAATTCAGTGGTTCAGGTCTACTACGTAAATACTTTCTATCGTTTCAACGTGGACGATGTGTTAAACAACAGAGATTTCACTTAAACACTCAGATACCCGTCACAACGAGCTTTATGAAATATGAAAGTAACCCCTGTGATAACATCAGAGGGGTATAAAGCTAATTTACATATACATAACTGCTGGGAATGGCACTAAATCACCCCTGAGCTCTTGGGGTTTTTTTTTTTTTTTGTTTGTTTGTTTTGAAGCACTTTACTATATTACATTTCTGTATTAGCGGACACATGCTAAGCTTCTTTGCTGACCTCCTTTCTGAAACTGATGGCTCATGCTCTCCACACAGATGTGGCCCTAATCTAACCTACCTAGTGATTAGACTAAGCTCGAGCCCACAGACTGCGAGGAAGTGACGACTTTTTTTCCCATGAAGTGCTCGGAAATTTCAAAGAATTCCGTTATTGCTTTAATTGCGTCCATCCTCGGCCTTTCTTAAAGGCGGCGATTTTCAACCAGATGACTCGTAGATGTGTTTGATGAACACGTTGGTCACATCGCTTAGTGGTTTTTATATCTGACCATCTCAAGTCCATACAGTAACACAGGGAAAGCAGGTATTTGGACTGGACTTGGCCACATGAAGACTTTTGAACCAGACATGACTTGTGCTGCGACTGATTACGGACATTTTCCAAGTCACAAATACAAAAACGCAGATTGAGAATCAGGAATCGGTGTCCAGAGCTGTAGTGTTGATGCTGTAACATGTATAACTGCATCGCATAAAGCTTTTGTGGTGGATTTCTCTTTAACATGACGGTTAATTGTTAAGAGAGGAAATGCCCGTCGTGACATCAGCGGCTGCTGACGTCTTACAAGGATAAGAATAAAAAAAACACCCCAATTTTTTCTTAAATACCCGGAGAGATTAAATACAGCGTGCACACCGGGTCCTTCAAAGCCTCCTCGGGATGATTTTGCGGGAAAAAAAAACAACGACTAATCAAGTCCAGTTGGACACGGTTGAGCTGAACTGAAGGACAAGCGGGGGGAAAAAGTCGAGTTGTGAAATACAATCTGATGCGTGTGACTTTACGGGATTGTGAAGTTGCGGGCTGAATGTGTGTTTTATTGGAAGGCAAATAGGGGCTGCAAGCTACTTCCTATTCTTCAGGTTTTTAGAAAAAGTTCTCGTTTTGTCTTAAGCTGAAACTGTACGAAGTAAAATCGGTAAAAGAAAAGCAATAAATAAGGTTGAAGCAGGTTGTAGAAGGTGTTTTTGCAGCACAACACACAAAAGCCATGAAACGTCTGCTCTGCTGGAAGAGCAAGTCTGTGCACGTCCTACGTGCTCCATATCTCACAGGGAAATGAAGCGGGTTTTTTTTG
>JAOVVF010000030.1:4028582-4040926 GCA_028565595.1 Duopalatinus emarginatus | reverse complement strand
CCTGAACTATGAATCATTTGGTACTGAGATATGAATTGTTTGGCAGTGCTGTATGCTTTGTTTGGTCCTGAACTATGCATCACTTGGTACTCAGCTATGAATTGTTTGGTACTGCTGTATGATTTAATTGGTCCTGAACTGTAAATCATTTGGAACTGAGATAAGAATTGTTTGGCACTGCTGTATGATTTAATTGGTCCTGAACTATGAATCATTTGGAACTGAGATAAGAATTGTTTGGCACTGCTGTATGATTTAATTGGTCCTGAACTATGAATCATTTGGTACTCAGCTATGAATTGTTCGGTACTGCTGTATGATTTGTTTGGTCCTGAACTATGAATCATTTGGTACTCAGCTGTGATGGGTTGAACAAAGAGGAGAAATGATAGGAATTAAAATAGGAATGCACTTACCCTGGGTAGTGAAACTTGAACATGCCATAAAATGAAACAAACTATACGCAGCTCTGTCCAGCTTTTTCTGTTCTCTCTCAGTTATTTCTTGGCAAATGGTCTGATCCTTAAGTCACTGTTCATCTCTTGATCTATCAGGAGTTGATTGCACCCCTTTTCCTACCAAGGGTTCATCTAACAAGCTACCATAGTAATGAAACAGCGCCAAAAGATGGCACCAGAGGCCTACTGCCAAGGGGACTAGTGGAGGCAAGTCGGCAAGGGTGTATTAAAAACAGTACTGAAACGGAGCATGGATGTGTGTGTGTGTGTGTGTGTGTGTGTGTGTGTTTGCTTACTATCAGGGTTACTACATTACTTCCTGCTTCAACTTGCACAAGAGTAAACAGTTTATGCCAATATATAAGAAATAAAACACTTAGGACACTGTGTTACAGGGAAATGATCAATGATGGAGGGATGTGATGAAGCACCATATACATATATAATAAATTATTATTGAGCAGTGTATCATTCCTCTTATACCATTGCAATTTGAGAAAAGTTACACTATGTGGCCAAAAGTTTCTGGACACCTGACCATAACACTTGTGTGTGCTTTTTAAACATCCCATTTCATATATATTACCCCTGTTGTTCTTATAATAACATTAAATTGTCTGACAGAACATTATACTAGGCTGTAAAGCATTGCTGGGTTTTTTTTGCTCATTCAGTCACCAAGCGTTAGTGAGGTCAGGCACTGGTGTTAGGTGAGGAGGCCTGGGGTGCAGTCAGTATTCCAGTTCATCCCAATGGTCAATACCAACCTTGGTGAACCATGTCTTCATGGATCTTGTTTCGTGCACAGGGGCATTGACATGCTGGGACACGTTTGGACCTCTTTCGTCTCTCCAGTGAGGGTAAAGTGTAATGCTACAGCATGCAAAGACAATCTATACAACTGTGCGCTTCCAAAAGTTTGGTGCAAAAATTTGGGGAAGAAGCACATTTGGGTGTGATGGTAAGGACTCCACAAACGTTTGGCCATATAGTTTCATGTTACACAGTTTTATTTGTCGCATACATAGTCATACACAATACAACCTGAGTGAAATGATTTTTGATTGTCTGCCCACATAACCAATCGTAGAATAAAATAAAATAAAATAAAATAAAATGAAATGAAATGAAATGAAATGAAATGAAATGAAATGAAATGAAATGAAATGAAATAAAATAAATAAATAATATTAAAATAGTTATAAAAATTGAAATATATATAAACATCTAAGGAAATAATCAAAATATTTATAAAAAATTTTAGAATGTATAATGTGTAGAATATATAGTGCATTTTTTTCACAATGTTTCAACACAATATATTTCTTATCCGTTTATAGTTACATTTAATGTTGTTAAACTTTATAAGCCTCAGGATTGAGGTTTCACTTCCCTTGGTTTTAGGAGTTTAATGTGAGCACTAAAAAGACTGCCGTCCTGCAAACAAGCTCAAGAACTGACCTCTAGTATGGAGTGAAAATATTCCTACCAAACTCTACATATTTACTCTGAGAGATATCAGAACATCCTGAATGATGGAACTTGGATTTATTGCTATAAACAGTTGTATTAACAGTTCCTTAAGAATAATCTGGACATCTTATAAACTCTCAGATTTTTATTTGAAAAAAAAAAATACATTTTTGTATGTCTGACAGTCACATGATGCCCCCTTGTGGTCTGCAAAAGAAACACAAAAAGGTTTATATCAGCATGGAATAAATAAAGAAAAATGAAATATAGCTAAATAAGTGACACATGTTTGATGTATAGTTGAAAATCTGTATGTATGCAGTAAAGAGCAACATTATTAATCATTGATCATTTTTCAGTAACGAGTCGATACTGATGTACAGCAGCAGTTTATAACAGCTTAAGTGGGATTTTGTTCTGGACTGTGAATTGCTTGTTACTGAACTATGAATCATATGGTACTCAGCTGGGAATCATTCAGTACAGCTCTATGAATCATTTGGTCCTGAGATTTTGGTAGTTTGGTATGGCTGTGAGTTGTTTGGTACTGATCTAGTAGTTGTTGGGTATTGTGCTATAAGTCATTTGGTCCTGAGGTATGAATGATTTTATAGTCAGCTAGGAATAGTTTGGTGTTGAGTTGTTTGATACTGATCTCTAAGTTTTTGCCTGAGCTATGAGACTTTTGGTCCTAAGCTATGAATCAGTTTGGTATTCAGCTCTGATTCATTTGGTACCGCTCTATAAGTTTGGTCATGAGCTACGAATCATCATTTGGTCCTAAACTATAAATCATTTGGTACTTAGCTATGAATCATTTGGTACAGTTCTATGAGTTGATTGATCCTGAGCTACGAATCATTTGGCACAGCTGTATGAGTTTAATTCTGTGCTGTGAATCGTTTTGTACTCAGATCTGAATAGTTTTGTATCAGGATTCGTTATGGGCTGTTTGCTTCTGATCTCGGAATTGTTGGGTTGAGATATGATTCTTTTGGGACAGTTCTATGAGTTATTTGCTTCTGTGATGAGATTCGTTTGATATTCAGTTATGAATTGCGTTGTATTACTTAATGAGTTGTTTCGTCCTGAGCTATGAATTGTTTGGCACTACTCTATGAGTTGTTCAGTCCTGAGCAGTAAATTGTTTTATAGTCAGCCATGAATAGTTCGGTATCACTTTGAGCTGTTTGCTTTTGATTACTGAGTACTCAGCTATGATCCATTTGGCATTGCTTGGAGTTGTATGGTTATGGGATATGAATCATTTGGTCCTGAGCTATGTACCAGGCTGTCCTATGGTACTGGGTGCTGAGTCATTTAGTGCTATTTTTTGTAAATGTTGATTAATTATTTATAATGCCTTTGGCACAAAATTCCAGAGCATGTTACAACACCAGCTGGCATTGCCATAAAATGCCAGGGGTAAAGAAAAACTATATTAAACACTCATTTCACAGTAAAGAAAAGACACTGTTTTTTTAAGAGACCACAAAGAATGAGAACAGGACATGGAGGATTATGGACAGGCCTATTGCTGGTCACTATCTACAGTCCAGACCATAAACAAAGCCCTGCATGTTCTCCATGTTGGGCTCTCTGTCTCTGCCAGACAAGATACATTAACATTTAAGTGCTGCTCATCCACTTTACATGAGCTGAGTCATGAATTATTAAACTCGCCATTATTTGAGTCGAGAAAAAAGTACATTTTCATTATCTTAGTGTGAACTATGAGTCTTATCTGTGTGTAACGCTGTCATGCACATGACGGTGTGTTTGCCGTTCTCTGGACACGTGTGTGTGTGTGTGTGTGTGTGTATATCAGTTTGGCTAATGGACTCCTAGACTGATTACTATGTTGTGGTTCATGTGTGAAAATTGAGATCTTCTGTATCACCGACCAGGTGTCTAGGTGTGTAATATCACATGGGCACACAGATGTGTGTGTGCGAGCTTGTGTGGAATACCCATCTATTTTTTTTTTTAATCTGGAATATTGCAGCTCATCTGTCACACTTGCTAAATAAATAATAATTCGAAAAAAAAAGTCTGGTGGAAATACGTATTGGCTCCATTTTTAAAAACAGTCGTACCTGCATGGAGAACTTTACTTGATTACAACTAACGATATGAACATGTAAAGCTTAATACTCTGTGAAAATGTGGTTAATTGCCTCTTGAATGGAAACCCAAACCTTCATTAAATGTTTAAGGGTGCGAGCCTTGTGACAAGTGCTAAGTGTCACGGTGTCATGTGTCCCTATGAGTGAGAGTGTATCTGACAGTTTAATCAGGCGTAATATGTTGTTTTGTTGGTCAAAAGAAAGCATTGTGATCTTATCTGCCTCTGAATGTGTCATACAGTGTATAATGAACTGTCCCAAGGAGTTACAAATCCATCCTTTATTATTCTTTTATAGATCTTAAACCTAATTAAATTACTCAGCTATATTTATCTTATCTTACAGACTCAAACCTCTAGGCGTAAACAGTATATTAATAAAACGCTCAGTTCTGTTCGGTATAAACACACCTTGACACAGCGTCCGCTGAAATTTGACATATTTGATGGGACGCCGAGATCATGTGACGTTGCCATGGATATAGGGAGTCAGTTACGGGGTAGTAGTTGCACACCTCATTCTGGGGGAATGTGCCAGACTGTCTACAGACGCAGAAGAACATTTACACCATCCTGACTGACTCAAATCAACTCAAAGACCTGCAAAATGCCAAAGAAAAGCGATACAGCGAAATTAACAGAAGGTGGGAGGTTAAAGATCTGATATCTGATATGTAATTTTATCTGAATTATTATTTCTCACTTCTTTTGTGCTTTTGGGGAACTGTGTGGGTTTGTGTTTTTCATGTAGTTGGTATAGAGATTGAGGAAACGGATGATGCTGAGGGTAAGTACAAATACACTGCTTATATATTTGTATATGTGTGGACTTTATTGTTGTTATATGCTGTGAATGGGATACAGCTGCAGCCACGTAGATGAAGCCTTCAGCTGGGAAATAAGCCTCAGGAATAAACCAGGTAGAAATGTGTTTGAATTAAAAACTCAACTTTAGCTTCTTATTTTAAAAAAAGGTTTGTTGATGTGATATATTTCTATAATTAATTTACATTTAATGTACAGTGAACCAGTTGTAAAGTACAAGCTGGTGTTTGGGTTTATGTTAGTTAGCTAATCAATGACAGATGAAGGTTAAAGTTAGGTTATTTACCCATCATCAGCTAGCTATAACTAATTTACTATAATGTTGCGTCCATTGTCACAAAGTTTAGCCATAATTGCTGCTATTGTATCCACTCTGTGTGAAAATTTTAAAGTTGAAAATTCACATCAAGAATTCAACAACACAACTGTGGCATAAATATCAGTAAGAGACACTTATATTAATACTGAACATGAACACATTTCAATACTAAAAAAACGAAAATCAGAAACTAAACCTGCACTTATTATCTAGTAAGACAAGAGTAGTTTCATTGTGTTTTTTCAGAATAATGAAAAAATGTACTTAACCCTTATTAACTCCCCCACATGTTGACTTGAGTGTGATCTAGCCACTATCTATATTGCATAGTGTTAGCTTGCTAACTAGCATTAATTAGGAGAATCGCCGCTAGCTATGTCATAGCATGCTACAGTTGGTAAAGTAGCTAGAATTAACGTCATTATGTATGTTAATGAAAATAAATTGTGTGGCATTTTGTAGAAATTCGGTGTCTGAACAAACACAGCACATTTAACTAATGTTAGTCTCTGTTGTATAACATAACGTTATGAATGTTAATATAACAAAACGTTAATATTATTCAAAGTTTTCCACATCACAAACGCAGATAAACCAAATCAAGCAACCAAATTATTTACATAATTTAATATATTTACATTAAAGATTTATGACAAACCATAGGAAAACCAAACAAACAACCAAGGAATGTTCATGTAACCTATAAATAACATTCCAGGAACCTACAATTGTTAGCTGAGGTGTAGCTAATGCATCACCTTTCGCCAAAGACTGGATTTGTTCCAAATGTTAACAGCCAGGCTTTTAAATGTAAAAGTACAGTTCAAGGGTGTCGGATATCTCAAGGCTTCTTCCATCCTCTCTGGGTATTAGCATCGACGGTCTGCGTGGCTGCTGCTGGTCTACTTTACTGCACAATAACTATATCCTTCTAACACCTATCACATGACTTATCCCAGTGCTACCATGTGAAAAATGTGCTGCCTTGTTTTGTCACATCCATGTACACATAAATGTACGCATTCAGACAACAGGAAAGGCAAAAACAAAGGCAAAAGCAATAAAGCAGCTGTAGGCAAACAGAGTAAAGCAGCTGCCAGTGAGGACGGCGGGGACGAGGACGAAGAGGCCGAGCCCCCTAGAGGTCGCAAAGCAGCCAACAGAAAGAAGCAAGCTCAGAGGGCAGCCTCGGAGGACGACAGCGATTATGACATTCCTCCTAAGAGGTGCGCAGGGAATCGGAAAAGAGGAAAACCAGCAGGAGCCAAAAACAAGCGAGGCAAGAGTGCTAAGAAGAAGAGCAGTAGGTATGGTGGTTTAGAAACAATGATGTTATTGCAAAAGAGTGCTTTTTTTTTAGTGGGAGGGGCTTCATTATTACGTTAGCTGGTATTAGCAACCTATTAGCTGGTGACAATTTCTCTGTTATCTGTTTTGAACTAACAAACTAACTTTGTTTTTTTAACAGTTTGGCTTTACATGCATAACTGATGTACCGCATGCATGTAAAGATGCATTTATGCACAAAATATTCTGTAACTGAACTGTACTTACTGCATTATTCTATGATTGCTTCTTCCCTCCCACCCCTGCGCGTCCCCACTATTCCAGTGAGGACTCAAAGTGGTGAGTGGGTGTGGTGGGTGATTTTTTTTTTTTTTTTTTTTAAGGAGTGATTTGAAGAAAAAAAAACAAACAAAAAAACGTGTTTATTTAGTTTTTGTGCAACTTGTTCCAGATAAAGCTTAAATCCTAGCAAATGTTCTTGATTTAATAGTATGTAAGTGGTAAACAAATAATTCATTTCATCCCCCTTGTGGAAAATTCACATACATTTGACATGTTATGATCTGTGTTTCACATGTATTTATGTGAACTGGTGTGATTCACAGAAAATCATCTGAAAATTAAATATCCGGTATTAAATATTTGAACTTTAATTTTTTACAAAATTATTTACAATTTTTTTTTCACTTTGTAAAAAAAATCACATTTAAAAAAAGTAATCCTGTATTTTAAAACATCACATGTGAAACTAAATAAGTCATTACATGTAAAAATAAAGAAATTAGTATTAACTTCCAAGTTAATTATGTATCAAAAACTTAATTATGTATAAAATCCAGTAGAAATTAGGTAAATTATGTATAAAAAATGCAAATATAAATGTATGAAAATCATATCTAAACATCACCTGTAAAAAAAAAAAAAGTTATGTATTAAAAATCACATGTAAAAAAAAAATAAATATGGAACAAAATCACGTGTATAATCGAAACCCGTACACTACATTTAAGAAGTTCTCTATATGTTGGACAAACCTATAAAACATATGTGTGTAATTTCACATTTGAATCATGTGATTATACACATGTGAAGTTTATGTGACTCTTCCATACGGGGTTCAACCTAAACACTCGCTTTCATTGTAAAGTCAGAATGTGTCTTCGCATGCATTAAGACTTATGCACATAAATATGAATTAATGCCTAAAGTTTTGTTTACTGTGATCGACATACTGCGTTATTCTGTTATTACTTTAAAAGATGAAACCCTTTGACCATCAGGCTCTGCTTTCCCCATTTTATGCTGGTCTAGTAACCTGACATGGCTGAGTCTGCAAAACTGGTCCCAGATCAGCATAAATCTGTTAATACCCTGTATTGCATTGCTCACTGCTCCTTCTTTCTTCTTCTTCACTCCCACCTCTTGCGTGTCCCCACTATCCCAGTGAGGACTCAAAGTGGTGAGTGGGTGTGGTGGTGGTGCTGGTTTGATTTTTTTTTTTTTTTTTTTTTAAGGATTGATTAGAACATTTTAAATGGGGTGAATAGTTTCTTGTGTAATTTTCACTGTTTCATAGCTTTAGTTCATGTTTTAAGAGTTCTGAGTGACAAGTAAAGAAGTCTTCATCACTGTCTGGTGCTTACAGAAAAATCACATACAATTCACTGAATCATGAAAAGTCAACTGTAAAAACAAATCTTGTCTAAAAATTGACATGGTAAACTCAATCATTTTTTTAAAATAATGTTAAAAGTAATCATTATGAAAACTTTGTGTTAAATTAAATCATGTAAAAAAATCACAGGTTAAAAATAAACAATGTGCAAAAAAAATTAAATTATGTGAAAAATGACACGCTGAAAATCAATCTTGTGTAACAAACACATGGTAAAGTAAATCATGTTGAAATCATGTTCACAGGGAGAAATTAATCATGTGTAAAAAAAAGTCACATTTAAAAAATAAAATATGTGTAAAAATCATATGTTAAACTGAATCTTTAAAAAGAAATCACATGTTAAAATTTAATATGCAAAAATTACATGCCAAACAGAACTGTGCACAAATCACACTTTAAAAATAAATCTTGTGTAAAAAAAAGCACATGTAAAATTAGTCATTTGTAAAAACAAAAAAATCGTGTTAAAATAAATTATGTACAAAAAAATCATATTATAAACTGATTCATGTGAAAACTCACTTCAAAATTAATTATGGTCAAAAATTTGTTTAAAAAGGATAATGTGTAAAGATCACATGTTCAAAATGAACCATGTAAAAATCACACTTGTGAATCTTGTGTGAAAAATCATGTTAAATTGAGTTGTGTAAAAATATGCGTACATAAATGAATTATATATAAAAATCACCTGAAACACAAATAAAAACAAAAATACCTGCAATGAAAACCCCGTTTATGAGGTTCATGTGATTCTTCTGTAAGAGGAACCAAATCATGATTGTAATATTGCAGCTTAACATGCATTATTGAATATGCATGCAAATTTGCATTTGTGCTTAGAATATTCTGCATTTGCACTGTAAATACTGCATTATTCCCCAATTACTTAAAAATACAAAACCCTCTCCTTTCCTGTTTTATGGTGGTCTAGGAACTGGACGTGGCTGAATTTTTAAAACTGTTCCCAGATCAGCATAAATCTGTTAATACACTGTAGAATCATTGCTCATTGTTCCTTCTGTCTTCTTCCCTCCCACCCCTGCGTGTCCCCACTATCCCAGTGAGGACTCAAAGTGGTGAGTGGGTGTGGTGATGGTGGTGATGGTTTGATTTTTAAGTGAACCGAAACTACAGTTTTTAATTGTGCATTTTAACTGTTCCCCAAAAAACACTTATTGTATGTAACATTCATAATTCGATTATCTAAATGGTGAGCAAATAGTTCTTTACACATACATTTCACATGTGATTATGCAATCACATGTTAAGGCATGACGGGGCATTTTAACATGTTATGACCATAAAGTGTATCCCAAGTAAACACGTGACACATTTAATCATATGTGATGTCTAAACAATCTGGTCACTTATAAGAAATAATGATCCACATAATAAGAGTACATCTGGGAAATAAAGGCAAAACAAAGAATGTAAAAATCACATGGGGCAATCACATGTGAAAATCAATAAGTAGTAAAAAAAACAATGCAAACATATGATTTATGCATGAAATTACATGTGAAACCAAATAAATCACATGTGAACTTTCATATCACTATGTATAAAAGAACATAATCAAATGTATAAAATCACATGTAAAAATTAATGCATGAGTCGAAAAAACACATGTGAACATATATAAATTATGCATAAAATCGTAAAAAAAAAACAACCACACATGCCTAATTAACGATCACATCTGAAAATACGATCACATGTAACATGCAAAAACCAGAACATTGAAAAAATAAAAACACAAGTGTATGTAAATAACTTGTGTTGGAAATCAAGTGATAAATGTTTTTTTCCTATGGGGAAAATCATCACATGCATAAAAACACAATAAGACAAAAAAATCAAACGTGAGCTAGGCAACAATCACATGTGAAAATAAACAAATTCATACGGGACAACAAAAACGATCACAGGTGGGAAACTTACATATGGGAAGAATAACATGCAAAGATTAAAACTGACATGTAGAATCACATGTGAAAATCACATGGGCAGATTATTTGTAAACAAAAATAACGTGTAAATTATTTCTATTAAATTACATGTAATAAAGTGGGAATTTTAATGTGTAAATATTAAATTATATGGGGGACATTACATGTAAAAAAAAAAAAAAAACCTTCACAACATGTGAAAAATGTCTGAAAGAGATAATTTCATGTGATTGTATGTGTGATTATATCCTGTAGTTACCGCAGCTGAAGCTGCAGAGCCGAGATAAAGATAAATCTGTTCATACTCTGTAATATCAGTACTCATTGCTTCTCCTTTTTTTCCCCTCCCACCCCTGCGTGTCCCCACTATCCCAGTGAGGACTCAAAGCGGTGAGTGGGTGCAGTGGGTGATTTGAGTTTTCAGGAGTGATTCAAACATTTGTATTGTCTGGATTCAATTTTTGTGTTATTTGAAGTTTCTCTTTAAACTAATTCCTATCAACAGCGACAAGCAGGTTTTTTACATAGTCATATGTGTAAGTCACATCTCACATGTGATCACCAATTTTTTTTTCACATGATTGTGTTTAATACATAATTATGTGAAAAACACATAAAGGTGCATTTCAGAATATTATGACCTGAAAAATGTGTATTTATGTGAAAAACTAAATTCATTAAGTTAGAAAAGTAACAGTTAAATAATTTTAAAAATCACATGTGAAAATAAATGAATCATAAATCATATTTAAACATGATTTAATATGAATTAAATTACATCTGTTAAATAAAAAATGTGAAATTAAATCTGAACATAAACTGGGTAAAATGACATCTGAAAAAGGAATCATATGAAATCAAATGTGACAATAAATAAATGTTAAAAATAACCAATAACTCAAACCCTAGCCTCCTTTTTAACATAGTGGCTTTACATGCATTATTTGTTATGCATGTAAATATGTATAAGTGGCAAAAGTTTCGTTTAGTTGAGCTGTTTTTATTACATTATTCTCTCATTGTTTTAAAAAGTAAAACCCTTTGAACATCAGGCTCTGATTTGCCTTTTTAAACCTGACATGGCTGAATCTGCAAAACTGGTCCCAGATCAGCATTAATCTGTTAATAGCCTGTAGTATCATTGCTCACTGCTCCTTCTGTCTTCTTCCCTCCCACCCCTGCGCGTCCCCACTATCCCAGTGAGGACTCAAAGTGGTGAGTGGTTGTGGTGGATTTAGTTTATAAATGTTCCTGATAAACTTTAATTCCTAGAAATGCTGATGTTCAAGAATATCTAACTGACAAGGATTTTTTTTACTGTCCAGGAAAATCACATACATTTCATGTTGTCACATGATTTTCACATTAGTTTACGGGTATAATATGGGATCACATGTAAAAAAAAACAAAAAAAACATGAAGGTGCATGTTATGACCTGATATTGCATACATGGACACTGGTAAACAGATGTGACATCATGTGAACTGTGTGATAACATGAAAAAGTTATTTGTGTGATAAGGCAATGCCCTGCAAATGAAAATAATTCACATGTGAATATAAACAAATCCTGTGTACTAATCACCTGTGGAATCAAAGTTCAAAATAAATAAAAATAATTTAAATGTGAAAAAAAAGCATGAGAGAATGGATCATATGCAAAAAATCCCACATCTAAGTTGAAATTAATCTTGCATAAATAGCAGATGTGTAAAAAATGTGAAAAGATGTGAAAATAAACCAGATGTAAAAACAATCACATATGAAAAACAAATCAGTTGTGGAAAACTCAGATCGGGAGAAAAACTGAAATTCATGTGTGATAAAATTGCCTATGTGAAAGAAATAAAAAAATTGTGAATAATAATAATAATAATAATAATAATAATAATAATAATAATAATAATAATAATAAAATAAACATGTATTAAAAAACATGTGAAAATAAATCAGTTTGGGGGGGGGGACATGAAAATAATTTAAGAGAATATGAAAATCACATGTAAAATAAATTAACTGTAAAAAAACAAATCACATGATAAAATAAGTTAACTGTGTAATAATCAACCTGCACAAAATATGTGAAATAAATGTGTTTTGTTCAGAATTACATGTGAATATAAAATCAGTACCAAAAATCACATGAACATAATGAACCATGTGCGGAAAAATCACATGTGAAAAGCACTAGGTTAGCCCTGCACTCTCCCGAGCCCCTCGCTCTCAA
>JAOVVF010000030.1:3989341-3999440 GCA_028565595.1 Duopalatinus emarginatus | reverse complement strand
TTAACCAGGGGTGCCAATAATTATGGAGGGCACTGTATATAATGAACCTTTTTTGGAATACTGGTACAGCTATAAACCAGTTTGTTTCTGCTTACAACTTTCGCAATATTGTTTACCATAGCCTGTTATTTGAGTAGGTTTTTGAGTATGACATCCAAGGACTTGCTTTTTCCGCCATTGTCCAATCCAAGGATAGTCCAATTTGGTGTAAAAACCACAACCCTGGTTGGCTAATACGCAAAATAAAACAAATGACATATCAAAATAAATGTCTTAGCTGTTTAGCATGAGAAAAGAAAATATTCTTAGTTTAGCGATATCTCCACAAACTGTTACATTTCTACTAAAACAACTTACCAAAGAAGAAAATCTACATGTATGAAACAGAGGCTGGGGCTGATTTCTTTCTAGCGGAGACTGTAGGTTTAATAGTCATATCAGATGATTATACTTTCTGATCCACCCTCTAGATTGGTGTTTATTGGGTCTGCTTCGACTGATGCATAGAGAAGGTGCAGGTCAAATACAATAGTTGATGTATGAAATAAACCCTGGAGTGGCCTTGGAGGAGAAACTAGAAGTTCAGGTTATCCAGTCAAAGTTCAAATTGTACAAGAGCAGAATTATACGTTTTGCGTTTCTTACTTTGAGCTTGCTAACATCAAGCAAAGCTTTTCGATTTATCATCATTAGTAGTAGTTGTAGTAGTAGTAGTATTAGTATTATTATTATACTGATCATTTAAAGAATTATGCTTTTATTTCACTCAAGCGCTGTGGTCAGAACTGTCTGACTGACATGAACATCAAGGCTGCTTGGAGCCGAGGCTACACCGGGAAAGGAGTTGTGGTCTCGATTTTGGACGATGGTGTGGAGACCCAACATCCGGACCTGAAGCAGAACTATGTACGTACTCCATATACTCCTGTAATCATATTTCCTACTGTATATACATGTTTACTTACTTTACTGTGTTACTATAAGGATGCCCAAGCTAGCCATGATGTTAACGGGAATGATGCTGATCCAACACCACGATATGATGCAACAAATGAAAACAGGTCTGAAAAGATCTAAAAAATGACACATAAAGGTGTTTGATATTTGACAAAAACACAAAATCTTTTTTTTTTTAAGACATGGAACCAGATGCGCTGGAGTGGTGGCTGCTACCGCTAACAACTCACTGTGTACCATTGGAATTGCCTACAATGCCAGGATTGGTGGTATGTCAAATAGAAAACGACTACTTCTAGATTCTTATCCAGTTGATATTTTTAAGCTTAGGTGCCTTGATTTGTACCTTTAGGTATCCGTATGTTGGACGGAGACATGACGGACATGGTGGAGGCCAAATCCCTGAGCCTGAGACAGCAGTACATTGATATTTACAGCTCGAGTTGGGGGCCTGAGGATGATGGCGGAACTGTGGATGGTCCTGGACGCCTCGCTAGTCTGGCTTTGCAGATCGGCATACATAAAGTAATGTTGTGTATTGTTTGTGAAAATTCATATAACAGTTGTTTCCTCAGAATGATTCCTAACACCTTGGCTTGCAGGGCAGGAAGGGTCGTGGTTCTATCTTTGTCTGGGCCTCAGGAAATGGAGGAAGAAATCAGGACCACTGCTCATGCGACGGTTATACAAACAGCATCTACACTATCTCTGTAGGAAGCACCACCCGGAGTGGCCACAAGCCCTGGTATCTGGAGGAGTGTTCCTCTACTCTGGCCTCCACCTACAGCAGTGGCGAGAGCCTCGGGATTGTGAGTGACTCCTCGTGTCCAAACTGTTGCATGTTCCATGTGTTTTCCAAATTTATTGATAGGAGGCTTGCCAAAGCTAGCTGATCATGACAAGAGATTTCCATGCATCAAGTGCAAGCAAAGATTTATAGGTGCTTTATAGGTGCTTGAAGCTCTGCTGACCTGGTGACTCATGGTCTGCTCTTTTGGTTGGTCTTACATGGATATCGTAAAATTTGGACTTCCCAAGAACAATATATGTCCAAGTCTTACCCTTGCTTCAGTGGATATTCTCACCTTAACCAATGTTGGCAGCTGCTGCTATAATCATAAAGACTGTGTTATCACAAAATCCTCTTTCCAGCCTGTATAGGGTTCTTGAGTGGTTAGTTGGACGGTTAATCGTTTTAGGTTGTTAAACCTAGAAATATTTCGTTTGTTTGTTTGATTGATTTTTTTGGATTTGCAGGTGACAACAGACCTGAAACAGCGATGTACCGATGAGCACTCAGGCACCTCGGCCTCGGCTCCCATGGCTGCTGGAATCATTGCTCTCACCTTGGAGGCAAAGTAATAAACCACTACCACGCATGTTAATAGTTATTTTCCTTTAACAACAAGCACCATGCTGTTTCATTTCTTACTAACCGCACATACATCCATGTGTAGGTATAAAGTTTAAGCCTAAATGGTTTGTTTTGATTTTTATTCCCCTGGATTAGTCCTCTGCTGACCTGGAGAGATATGCAGCACATCATCGTGAAGACGGCACGTCGTGGCCACCTGACTGCTTCTGACTGGCACACAAATGGAGCAGGAAATGATGGTAAGATTAGCAGGGTGGCTTATAGTAAAAGTGAAAGTGAACTATTTGCCTACTGTGCTTGCACACAGAGGAATGTGACCTCCAATCTGTGCAGTGAAACACACACCAGTGAACACGCCTGCCCAGAGAGGAAGGCAGCCCCAAACCACTGCACCCAGAGACCAGTTGGAAGTATTAGGTGCCTTGCTTAAGGGCACTTCAGTCATGTCTTGCCCTGTGTGGGAACGAGGCTGGGAACTTCTGGTCATGAGACCGGTTCCCTAACCAGTAGGCCACGGCTGCCCCTATAATGAGGACGGGTTCCCTTATGAGACTGGTTCCTCTTAAGGTTTCTTCCTCTTGTCATCTCAGGAGTTTTGCCACTTTTACCACCAATGTATAACCTGATCTGTTATTTGTGTAAAGCTGATTTGGGACAATGTCCATTGCTAAAATTTTATTGAATTAAACCCAGTCCAGGATCTTTGTTCTTTATAAATTAGGTCAGATGTGATCATCCACTACCAGTTAGCACAGTATATATTGTATCCAAATTGTTATTGTTAAAATAACATTTATAAAAATGTGATATGTTTTGTGTTCACAATTATACATAAGGATCAACAGTACAGAGTGGCCTTAAAAGGCTCCATGTGTGTCCCAAGCTTTTTCCCCCTACAGAGAGCAAAGTGCATTATGGGTATTCTGTATGTTTCAGATGTTGAAAACCAATCCTAAAAAATGCATTATATGATTTCTATACT
Source organism: Duopalatinus emarginatus (assembly GCA_028565595.1). Lineage (NCBI taxonomy): Eukaryota > Metazoa > Chordata > Actinopteri > Siluriformes > Pimelodidae > Duopalatinus > Duopalatinus emarginatus. The sequence goes on along the minus strand of JAOVVF010000030.1, from coordinate 3,996,126 downwards.
ATTTCTTGCTTTTATACTTGGACATTTTTGGACACAACGTTACGACTGCACACATGTTCCTATTTGAAAGTGATTCAGATTTATCCTTAATATACATATTGTAAAGTGTGGTGATCATTGAATGGATCTATAACAGTGAGCCACCTCTATGGATTCGGATTGATGGATGCTGAGGCGATGGTGAAAGAGGCCGAGACGTGGCGACAGGTACCTCCACAGCATGTATGTGACGAGAGAATCGTTCACAAACCAAGGTAATATTACACGTCATGTCATGTCATTTTGGAAATATACATGAATGACGATGCTTAACTGTTTGACTAACTTCAGTTATTCTCCTACTGTCTCATCGGTCAGAGTGATTAGTCCAGGCCGGGTGTGGCGATTAGTGCATAAGTCTTTAAGTTGCTCAGGGCAGTCTGGCAGGCATGTAACGTACCTGGAACACGCAATCGTACGTATCACTATCGCGCACCCACACCGTGGAGACCTGTCCATAACCTTAACATCTCCATCAGGCACCAAATCTCAGCTCCTCGCCATCAGGTAAAAACCGAACGGAAAATAATACAAAGTTATCTAATAACTCTACATCACATGATTTTAACGTGTTTATAGAAACACAGGGACTTTCATGGATGATGGGTTACGTAAACAGATATGTGTCTATGTTTTTGCTCAGACCCAATGATCACTCTACGGACGGCTTTACCAATTGGGAGTTCATGACCACACACTGCTGGGGTGAGAGAGCCGCTGGAGACTGGATCCTAGAAATCAGAGACACGCCATCCCTGAGAAGGAACGCCCGAGTATATGGTGCCTGAAATCAGTTCATAATCGTACACCACTTGACAAACGTATTGTCAAGAGCTGTCAGACGCAATCATGTAACCAAAAAGTTATAAGAGGTTATAAGAGAGTTTGTTTTTTCTGTTATATGGTGTCTAGGAAAACTTGTAGAATGCAGTCTGGTGCTTTATGGCACCTCTGAGCATCCATACAAACGCCATGAACAGCCTCGGTCTGCTGAGATGTCCAGCGATGATGACACTGAAGAATATAATAGTGCGTTTGTTCGATTCATCCACTTTAATGAGATATGAAAATGTTACATATTATGCCACTTCATTCATATCTGTCTGTTTGCAAAAGGCTCTTGTGATCCAGAATGCAGTGAGGACGGCTGTGAAGGACCAGGTCCACATCAGTGCATTTCCTGCTTGCATTATTTCTTAAAATTCAAGAATGGCACCAGGTGCAACACTCATTTCATTTAAATCACAGATGGCACAAAAATTGTTTGTTTAAATCCAGCCTGAGTCTGATATATCCCTGTGCAGGACGTGTATGTCCCAGTGTCCACAGGGCTTCTGGGGGGACAGGAAGCGGTGCAAGAAGTGCTACTCTACCTGCATGATGTGTACAGGAAGCCGTGGAGATCAGTGTTCCTCCTGTAAGCCTGGCTACTATCTGGACCAGGAGACAAAGAGCTGTGTGACCAGCTGTGGAGACGGATATTACCTCGATCATGGCAAGTAGGCAGCAGGTGGCTGAAAAGAATGAGAAATTGTTGAAGTTTAGACACTGGGAATAATGGTGCATTTATATTTCTCTGGTTAACTCCAGTCCAAGTACTAAATTGATTTATGGTACTCACTGAGTAAAGTCCTAGGGTGGCCTTGGGTCATACTGTCACTTCAGTGGTGGTCCAGTGGTTTAGTGGGTCGTACTGTCACTTCACCTCAACAAGGGTCTTCCCATGTCTCTGTGGGTTTCCTTCGGGTTCTCTGGTTTCCTCCCACAGTCAAAATACCGTTGCAGTTAGGTGAATTAGAGATACCAAATTTCCCCTAGTTGCAAATTCGCTATCTTTGTATCTGCCCTACAATAGACTTGTGGCCTGTTCGGGGTATTTCCCAATGAGTAGAGATAGACTCCAGCACCCTCCATGACCCAGTAGTAAGATATGTGGTTAAGATAAGCAGCACTGGTGGTTAAGGCTCTGGGCTACTGATCAGATGGATGTGGTTCAAGCCCAGCACCACCACCAAGCTGTCTGCTCCGCGGTCGCTATATCATGGCCCTGCCTAATTTCCAAGTTGGGATATAAGTAAACAGAATATAACTGTGCTGTAATGTATACGTGACCAAAAAAAGGCTTATTTATTTTTTTATTATAATGAAAATGAGGAAAGTATCATAATATGCACAACATTTTGTATGTTGTGAGTTTGTTAGCAATCAGCAATGTTGATCGCTATTGCTAGCATGTTAGCGGTCCTGACAAACAGTGTAAAAGACAAAAGTAATCGATATACTTGTTGTATTATTGAATCCAGCATCTAAACCTACTGTGCACAATATTTGGTCCATCTTTAATCCTGTGTCTCTTCAGCCATTAGTGAAAAAGCTAAAAGTTGTGCTACTGCTAATGCTGCAAATTCATGTACGTTGCGGTTTCTTCTTGTGAGGTGATCACAGCAAAGTTCTTTTTTTTCTAACTGAATCTTTAAGATATTAATAATACACTTAAGTACCAGAAAAACTGGTTCACCAGTACTAATACTCCACACAGGATCGTAGTACTGTGGCAATACGGAAATATTCTGCGGGCAACGAACACCATACTTCCTGCAAAACAGTCCACAATTCTGTTGCATGGCGTCCCAGATGTGTTCGATAACGTTGAGATCTGGTGATTAAGGTGGGAATGGTGGTGAAACCCCAAATTCAGATGAGTGTTCCAACTCAATGAGTGGTCCAACCCTAATTTGGCGTCCCTAAACATGTGAGGCTGCACATTGTCCTGGTGAAAAAAAATGGCTTAACCAATTGGAAATGAATACAGGACTATGGAGCCATCACTAATCTGTCCCAGTTTTTCAGTGAAATCTGTGTGTTTGTGTATTTCTGTCTCAGATGAGAACATGTGTTGGAAATGCAGTGACAACTGTAGGAAATGTACCTCGTTCAGTATCTGCACTGAATGTCCAGAAGGCACGAGGTGAATAAATTCTTTCCATTAGTTCATAATGCTTTCATTTATAACGAGAATCTTTGTGGACGATCGTCCTGGGAGACTGAGATTGAGGGACAAATAGAATTTCTTGGTTTTTCTCGCAGCCTGATGGGAAACAGATGCCAGAAGAGCTGTGAACCCGGAACCTTCTATCAAGAACCGAAGGATTCCTGTGAGCCGTGTCACTCAGCCTGTGCCACCTGCTCAGGTACCGACTAATAGATACACCTTTAACATTACAGTGTCTACTGCAGTTTCAACAGACTCGTCAACTGTGCGTCAGAGATTTCTAGTGGAAGTGAAAGTGAAAGTGAAGTGATTAGCCTACTGCGCTTGAGCACAGAGGAATTTGACCTCCATAAATAACCTATCCATGCAGTGAAACACACACACACACACACACACATCAGTGAAGTGAGAACACTTGCCTGGTGCAGATAGATGTTTGTGTTTGCTTGTTTTATTTATGTGTGTGTCTGTGTGTGTGTGTGTGTGTGTCTGTGTGTGTGTGTGTGTGTGTGTGTGTGTGTGTGATAATGTTCAGCTGCAGGTTTAGAGTCGTGCACTCGCTGTGCTGATGGATATGTGATGGAGGACTGGAAGTGTGTGTCCTCCTGCAGTCAGGGCTTTTATCCCGCACTAACCCCGTCTGATACCAAAGGACAAACCCAGGGCTACTGCAAGAGGTACGTGTGAATGTGTGTGTGTGTGTGTGTGTGTGTGTGTGTGTGTGTGTGTGTGTGTGTGTGTCTGGTCAAATCCCTGTAGCAGTTTTCAGCCTCGGTTCTGGACTGCTTTGCTGGGGTGGTAAAGACAGATGAGGTGCATGAAACATAAAAATGTTGCATGAGTCTTCAAACTAATTGAACAACTCTGTTTCAGAGTTTAAAGCACCTAGACACAGGCTGAAAATATAATATTTAAACGTGGAACAGCTTAACAGCGTACTGCTATTGAAATAAGTTAAGCAACAAAAATATTACAAGCAATTAACATTAAGAAACGAATCACCGTAGTTAAGCAAACGTCACATGTGGAAGTTTAAACTGGGTTTAATTTCATGTTTACAGAAATAGAACCTGTGATGCTGAACTGAACTGCTCGATGCAGTCTGGTGGTTTTATAGGACTCAAAGAGACAATCAGAAATAAGCAAGGAGATATCTTTACACTACACAGCAATGTGCGTTTCTGTGATTGGTTCAGAGAAAATGTAAAAAAAAAAAAAGCTGTTGCTTGAATTGCACTTGGGGTGGGGGTGGGGGTGGGAGTGGGGGTGAATCAAGAGTAATAGACCAAACATCCCTGTTGAACACGTGGCAAGACAAAACTTCGTTTAAAATTACAGGAAGATACCCTGAAAGGACCCAGATTCAGCAGACTCAGTGCGGATGATCGTCCCGTAAGACAGAGATTGAGTGACAAATATAATTTCAATTCAATTCAATTTTATTTATATAGCGCTTTTAACAATGGACACTGTCCCAAAGCAGCTTTACAGAAAATAATAAAAAGGGTCAAATATACATTTATAGAATTATTAGAAATTTTATCCCTAATGAGAAGCTGGTGGCGACAGTGGCAAGGAAAAACTCCCTGAGATGACAAAAGGAAGAGAGGAACCAGACTCATAAGGGAACCCATCCTCATCTGGGTGACACAGATGTGTGAAAATAGACAAAAACAAAAACAAAAGTGCAGGTAGCCAGAGAATTAGAGTCTGTGATCTAATTAATGGTGCACTGAAGACTGTCCATGTCCATGGTGGGTCAGATGAGACTGTAAGAAGATAAGAGAGGTCACAGTGTACACAGGGTTTGGGGAGCAGGAGGAATCAGGACTCAGGGTTGCTGGTATCTTCAGGTGCCTCATCTGTAGCAGGTGTAGCTCATCAGAATGCAAGATGAGAAGAGAGAGTTAAGTATCTTTATGTAACGGTCACTTTAAATACAAGGAGTGCATTTCTTGCTTTTTCTCACACCCTGATGGATACCTGATGCTCAACCATCCCTGAGCAGTTTAGATCTGTATCACTGCTGATAGCGTGTACAAAGCAACTTCCTGTTCACAAGTTACAAGTCTTTATGTATTGTGTTAACTTTCTGCTTTTAAATCTTGTCTAGTTGTCTAAAATGTCCCTAAAATGTCCCTTTCCCTCCATCTTGACCCTTGTTGTTATCCACACTACCAAACTGCCCCCTGTGTTGATGGGTGTTGATCTACACAGGTGTGATGTGAGCTGTCTAGCCTGTAAAGGACCAGGCAAAAGGAACTGCAGTGAGTGTGTGGAAGGCCTCACGCTGCAGGACGGACTGTGTGTCCTGACTCACAACTGCGCTGATGGTGATTTGGTAGCACATTATGATATTTAACCAAAGCATTGATTGTCAAGTCGTATATTATAATTGTGTATATGTGTGTCCTTGTCTCAGGGGAGTACCAGGATGAGCGTGGGAACTGCCATGCATGTGACAGCACGTGTCTTAAGTGCAAAGGGCCAAAAAATAATGACTGCGTCTGGTGTCCAGCCCAACGGTGAGATGTGTGTGTACAGGATAAAACTATAAATTCATTATATAGAAGGAGTGTCCAACCCTGGTTGTTGTGGCTCTCGTTTGGTCTCAGCTTGTTGGACGTGGGACAGTGTGTGACACGCTGCTCCGAAGGCAAATACCCATCCAACGGGCAGTGCCATGTTTGTGATGTCACCTGTGCTCAGTGTGTGGATGCCGGTATGTCCGACTGCACCAGCTGTAACATAGGTAAGTAGCTCATTTCCACCTTACGGCCTGACCAATTCACATTCTAGCTACACGTCTTAGCTGTATACATCGCTCTGTCCATGTCTGTATCTCTTCCCATGTACAGGTCCTAATCAATGAACATGTTTCACCCCTAAACCTGCATGTCTGTGTCAATACACTTATAGACAGGTTCGGTCAGGACCGGTACCTGTATGGCGGGGAGTGTTTGACTACGTGCCCTGCGGCCCATTACCACACTTCACTGAAGACATGTGAACCGTGTCCAGAGCACTGCATCCTCTGTTCCTCTGCCACACACTGCCTAAAGTGCAACAGTTCCTACTTCCTCAGCCAAGGAACGTGCACGCCCCTCGAGTGTGGAGAGGGTCAGTCTGATCACTTTACATATACACAGATAACATTTAAACCACAGACAGGTATAATGAATAACATTTATTATGTTATAACAATGGCAGCTGTCAAAGCGTGGGATAAATTAGGCAGCATGTGGAACAGACAGAACTCATAACTGATGTGTTGAAAGCAGGAAAAATGGGCAAGCGTAAGGATTCGAGCTATTTTGACAAGGTATTAATTGTGATGTCTAGACAGCTGGGTCATAGCATGCAGTGTTCCCAGTCTGCAGTGTTTAATATCTACCAGTATGAACCAGCAACAGGGTGCGCGAGTTTCACTAATTTACATGGTGGGGGGTGAAGGCTGGCCTGGCTGGTCCGATCCCACAGAGGATACACAGAAGGATCTGATGCTAAGATCTTGGTGGATTCTATGTGTGGAGCGGGGAGTCTATGCTGGTACTCTGAGTCAGAGCTGTGGCTGATCCGTGTACACACACAAACACAAACACACACACACACACACACATTCAGTTTGACTACACTTTGCTTTTTTGTCAAATAGTCATCCCAGGTTGGGACAATGCAATTTTATTAAGGAATCAGATGATCAGTTTTACTGAGTGTCCTGGAGAACCTGTTTTTCTGGAGGGACGGACTGTCA
>JAOVVF010000030.1:3922845-3938246 GCA_028565595.1 Duopalatinus emarginatus | reverse complement strand
TACATTATTTAAAATAGACCTAGCAAAGTATTATTCCTTTCTGTATATGTGTAATTTATTCATGCACTATTCTGACTGTCAGAACAGTGCTGCCATCTTAAGACTGAAGCCTAACATACAGTATGGTCAAAAGTTTCTGGACAGCTGACCATCATACACATATATTCACATACAAAGTTCACAAAGGACACCAGGGCGTTTAGTGATACAATTACAGGTTCCCTTTACTGGAACGAAAAGGCCCAAAACTGTCCCAGCGTGGCTAACGTAGCTAACCGTCCACAAAACGAGCTCATGGCGAACTCCAGTCCTGAGAAACCTCCAAACATACGGTATGATGTGTGGTCAAACGTTTATTGACAGCCGTCCATCACATATCTGTCCCCCAAACTGTTTCGAAAAGTTCACTAACGACACCATTGTGTGTAGTGTTACAAGTACAGTTTCTCTACACATGAACTACAAGGCCCAAAACTGTCCCAGCGTGGCTAACGTAGCTAACTGTCCACAAAACTCCACAGAACTCCAGTCTTGAGTAACCTCCAAGTAACCTTGGACAGCCGACCATCTCATATCTTTCCCCCAAACTGTTGCGACAAAGTTCACAAACGACACCATTGTATAAGATGTGTAGTGTTACAAGTACAGTTTCTCTACACTGGAACTACAAGGCCCAAAACTGTCCCAGCACGAAAACGTACGTGTCCCCAAAGCGAGCTCATGGTTTGGAGTAAACCAGGGACAACCTCTGTCCTGAGAAACTTTCAAGCATACAGTATGCTGTGAGGTCAAACGTTTCTGGACATCCGACCATCAACCATCTGTTGCAACAAAGTTCAGAAAGGACACCACTGTCAAGGACGTGTAGTCCTACAAGTACAGTTTCTTTTTACTGGAACTAAGAGGCCCAAAGCTGTTCCAGCATGGTGACGTTCCTCTACACAAAGCAAGCTCAAAGCTGGTTTGCAAATTTCCCCATTGCGGGATTAATAAAGGATTATCTTATCTTATCTTAAGTAAACCAACTCTAATCCAGAAAAACCTCCGAGCTGTGCAGGACACCAGGCCTCCAGAACTTAAACTGTGCACCAGTGAAGTAGTAGAAGTAAAGTGTCCTCTACAGAGCCCTGATGTCAACCCTAGGGTTGAAATATACCCCAGACCTTGTTGTCCAACCTCAGTGCCTAATCACAGCAATGCTTTTGTAGTTGACGCTCTAAAATCTAGTGAAAAGCCTTCCCAGAAAAGTGGAGTTTATTATAACGGCACACCAAATCTGGAATGGGATGCTCAACAAGCACACATGGGGTTCTGATGATCAGGTGTCCATATACATTTGGCCATTTTTAAAAAAAATGTGACTGACTGACTTAATATTGGCTATCAAGACTAAATTCACAGCTTTTATTATAATACTATGCATGTTGTATATTGTGTTACACAAAACTCTTAGAATAAAAGGTACATTCAGAACCCTTATAGCTTCAGTTCTGTCTGTTTGAGGAACATTTGAACATTTTAACCTACAACCACAGTACAAAGGTTTCATGAAGAAAACCTTCATGGAGCTCTTAAATGTCTGTGCAGAACCCTACAACAGATCTTTTCAGATCTATGTAGGAATGTGGGACTTCTGTGGAGGAACCTGCAAGTCATCCTAAAAATGTCTAACTCTACACATGTTTTTCTACATGGAACCTTTAAGTTTCTTGTGTAGACCCCAACAATCATTTCACTATGTGTAACCTTTAAAAATTCCATCTAGAACCCTGCAACATTGTTTTTCTTTCATGGCTTCAGCTATCTAAATAACTGTTGACCCTTTTATTTGTACTACATTTTAGAACTATATTGTAATGTATTATAAATTATAATTCCTATAAATATTTAGCATATATTCTATAAAAAGGTCTTAGTTTTTTATTATTATTATTTATGTTATGAATGAATGTTAGCGATCATTCCCTCTGAAAACTCTAGAACCTGTGATTGTTCCAAAGTTCTGTGAAGTTCAGGAACCTTTCATATGTTTACAGTCACTGATGCCTTGAGAAACTGTTTCATTACTGAATTGGTATAACAAAAATTTGCTAGTATAATTTATTCCTATACAGTGTGGTTTGACTTTTTCTAACTATATCCACATTATCAGGTGATAGATACATATTATAGATACAAAAGAGTAAAAAAGTGAGGGTCCTGAGTGATTGTACTTTAAGGTAAAGACCATTTTATGGTCTAATGTACAACTTTGAGTTTAGGTTTGCCATTTTAACAATTTTTCCTAAGAGACATGAGATCTAGGACCTTAATCATCTGTGCTTAAAGGAATTCCAAAGAAGGGAAAGGAACTCTGTAGTAAACACATGACGGAACCTTCCCACAACTATTTAGATGTAAAGAACCTCAGGGACTTTCTCATGTTTAGTGTTTAGCAGGTTGAGGATTCTCCACAAGGGGGTGCTCTTAGTCAATAGCTTTTGTGTTTGATTGCTTTTTTTTTTTGGTACGAGGCAGGAAGCTGGCACAAATCCAGACTACAAGGACCTGGAAAATGCAAAAACCCACTAAGGCAAGGCATAAGAGCAGAATTTTTGGGGTCCCTGATAGGTGAAAACCAAGATGTGGCACTACTGCAACATAGTGACGAACCAAAAATGTGTTGTAAATGGGAAATTGATTTCATTTACAGCAGTTTTATTTTAAAAACTATGTAAAGTTTTGCTTTTCAGTGCAGCACGTTGTTCTCAAGTCACAAATTCCAAGCAATACACAGGTACTGCATTTCACAATCAAAAGTAAAAATGCTGAATCACACATTAACAGCATTTTAGTGCAGATTTTAATGCAGACAAGTTCTGCTGAATAACCCGTTTCTGTCAAGTTATTAAAAAGAAAACTATTAATAATACACACTGTTGCAGTTACAACAGGAATTTAATGGACTTACTGGAACACCTGCACATTTGGAGTTTTTTTTTTAACCATTAAAATAACTTTACTCACTCCTTCCTTTATTTTGTTTCAATTTCACTACAAGATTGGTACTAAAAGGAAACCACTTCCACATTTGAACAAGAACAGAAATATTTGTCAGTTGAAGCTACACTCAGCCCAGACCTGCATATACATTAAGGTGGGTGAAACAAGGGAGCATTCAGCAGCTAGGATGTAAAAGTGGAGTGAATTGACACGAATGCATATTTAATAAAAAGTGGCACAGACTTTATTACTCACAGCACATTCTACACAGACACCAGAGAACAGTGATGGGGATGAGAAGACCGGGAGACCTTTACAGAAGTTTTTTTTAAAACTCTCTAGCTGATCAGTGACAGAGACCCAATCTAAAATGTTAAAAAAGCGTAGAAACGGACGTACAAAACAAGCTTCGATGGGATAAAATGGATCCTGATATTAGGAACATTACAGTCGGTCCACAGCCAATCAAAACAGGAAAAAAAAAATATATAATCAGATCCATTTCTCAACTTCATTTGACCCCCAAACATTCATCACAGCTCATTAAATAAAGATGCTAAGATTTTAAAACTCAGCTGGACATTTGCATTTTGACATTTCATTTTTTTACAAGAAATGACAAAAGGGAAATAAGACAGTTAAAATAAAGAATTACCAAAAGATTACATTCTAAATGGTTAGACAAACCAGGCATGCAGCACTGTTCAGGCTAAATGTGGATAGAATACAGCTCTGCTAATCACAGAACGAATTCCCCCCCCCAAAAAAAAGAAAAGGAGAAAAATCAATGCATCCAAAGCACAGGTGAAGAGAGAAGGAAAAGAATCGAGACTCATTCTGCTAATTCTGAGATCGTTCTTTCAACCCTAAAAATCTTTTCTTTAAGGTGTTAAGAGAGCGGCAAGGGACACATCTACTGAAGAGGCAGAGGAATGTAGACTCTGAAAAGAAGCTGAAGGAAAACAGGTAGGGCGGTACTTCTTTGCGTGCTGTCTTCTAGAAGAACCGACCAGAGTACTGCTTCACACTGGAAGAGAACCACACACACACACACACACACAGTTCAGACAGACAGCAATAACCTGAGCATTCATTATACTGTACAAATCGACTATTTTACTCTTGCTAATCTGGATGCTTAATCACTATGAAGTATTGTGTGTGTGTGTGTGTGTGTGTATATATATATATATATATATATATATATATATATATATAGGAAAAGTCACAAAAAAGAAACTCGTACTAAATGCAACATTAAACCAGCTACAAGCAAGTTTACCTATGATGCGTCATTCTATACAATAAATAAAACACATTACTGTGGTATAGGTAATAGGTATAAGATAACAGATTGCAAAACATGCTGTTATTGAAAAATAATCATTTTCAGATAACAACTCCGTATCACACTCCTGGGTCACTGATTATCTTCCTACAACAGTATGCGGTCTTATCTACGAATCACATGACAGCTGCTGGTTACAGAGTAACAGAGCTCGTATGTAAGGAGTTAGCTATACGGGAAGTTGTGCTCCGATTGTGGCAGTAAAACGTCAACAGAGTGTGTGAGACGTGTTAGAAGAAGTTCAGAATGAAACAGACATGTGAAAGTTAAGGCAGGGTTAGTGAAACAGGAAAGAGGGGGAGGAGGGCAGATGAGCCTGGGCCTGTGCTGTAGGGCAGACCGTGATTTGTTGTCACTTCATCTAACTAACAACAACAAAATCACAAGTCTTCCACACAGAAGCAGGCCAGCTTTTCTCGCACTCTCCTGGGCTCCGAGTACCGCACCGCTCGGTCACTTTTAGTTTGGATTTCTGTTTTGAATACAGAATCCGGACACCACGTTTCCCCCAAGAAAAAGAAAAAGAGAAAGAAAGAGAGAAGCATTGCATTTGCAGTCAGGTATCAGAGTTGAAGGTTAGACCACGTGTAATAAATTAGCGGCTATTTACAGGCCGCTTGTATAACCACAATCCATGATAAGAAATAAGCTGCACAATCACTGCAATTTAATTAATACGCCAACAGGAGTTTATTACTTATCCCTAATTAATACTTTATTAATGCAAGTCAGTCACTGTAGGTTTACTTGTACAGGTTCAAATTAACACCGTATATAATTGATTAGCAACAAGCTCAGAATCAATCCTCAAACGGACACAAAGCATAAATTAGGTGCGTGTCTCTGATGCAGCGTTTGCCTTACAGGGCTACTGAGCACAAGACATGGCTACAATGTACTCAACATGCAGTCAAGGGCACCAATACTTTAATATTTATAGTAACTGAAAAATGATTGAGGACAAACTTTTTTTTAAAAAACCTGGTCTGACAAAGGGTCACTCATCCTGTTATACCCTATATATTCTGTTTATGTCTAGCATTTCAACCTTATTATTATTCTAAGATACTGAAATAAAGACAAATGCAAAAAAAGGTAATGTCTAAAGGTTTTTTGCATGTAGCAGGCTTTATTCTGAATATAGGGAAATCAATTATTGTTTGAGTACTAGACTAGACTATGCAAAATGCCCGTTACTAGTTTAAAGCACTGGTCATATATTTAAGGACCATGTTATTTAAAAATAAAATTGCAGAAAAGGAAGAGACAGGAAATTGGGTAGTGTTAGAAATATGGGTTTATGCTGCCTAAGATGAAAAATAAGCCAAAAGTATGGGTTAATTTATTTTTTAAAGGATCACGATTCCTAGACCTGGCGATTCTGAATCAATTAAAAAAATGCCCCAAAAAATAAATTTTACAACGTGTTTAAGTTTTATTTTTTGCTGCCGCTACTCCCGAGCGTACTGCATATCACATCACGTGTCTATGCGCCCACCGTAGAAGGCGGCTGTCTAGGCCACCGTACAGCAAGCTAGTTAGCCAGCTCCCTTTGTCTGAATGGAGATCGCTAGCATGGAGTCCAATCAGACAAATTGATAAACAATATATAAACACAGTAATGCACTATGACTTTAAAGTCTGTGTTTTATTTGCAGTTAAATGTTAATGCACTGCGGTAGACTGTATATTTGGAGTTATTTGTTCATTGATAGATTGTTTTATTTAAGAAAAAGCCAGACAGTTAAGTGAACCTAATACTAGTCATTTAAGTTACAGAATTTTATTGCAATCCTATTTTTGGTATAAATATAAAATGGTTAATGCAGAAAGATTTGATACAGTAAGGAATCTAAAATTATTGTTTTAAATAAATGTTCTATTTGTTTATATTGTCATTTCATCTTGTCAATCACATAATTTAAACAAAATTCAAAGATAATTTGAATAGAAATCGTTCCTGAATCGAAAATCGATTTGGAATCGAATTGTGACCCCAAAAATCAGAATCAAATCGAATCGCCAGACACAGATTCACACACCTAGTCAAAAGTTTAATTTTATATTTTTCATTTTTTTTATATTTTTAATTATTATTATTTTTTTTTTTTTTTAAAGCAGACTGTGGCTGTGTTTGTGTCAATAGGCCACTCTCAGGCCTGAAGCTTGGCGCTTTGTAAACTTACCTGTTCTGCAGTAGATACTGGGCGTTCTGAATCTGGTCCTGCGTTCCTGTGATGGTGATGATCCGATCCTCTGAACCCTCTAGAGGCTCGTCGATTTTGATGGAGGCTCCGGACTCGTGACGGATCTGCTTAATACGCTGTCCGCCTTTCCCGATGATTGAGCCGGCCAGCTAACGCGCGAAAAGCGTGTGCATGTGAGTAAGGCTTATTATTGCACGCGTTCGTGTGTGTAAAAGATGCCGTTAGGGCGCACTTACGTCTTTGGGTATAGTCACTTGTGTTGTGATGACAGGACCACCGATGTCACCGTAGGAACCTCGTCCACCTGCAAGAGACAGAACAAGTCACTGATGCATGCCTATGTTTCTGTATCTCTAGAGTCTACAAATAAAGATATGATGGGCACTTACCAGACTGGAAGGGTTCCCAAGAAGAGTTATTGTCTTCAGGTATCAGGTAAGGAAAAGAAAATAAGGGGGAGGGAAAAAAAAACAATTAACAAGATATAGAGGTACAAGAAAGATGTAAGTAACAGAAAACAAAGCAACAAAACAGCTACTGAGAGCAGTATTCTGACATGTTTGATTAGGGGTAACCTTGAGTGTGTGTGTGGGAGAAAGAGTGACGGAGGGAGCGTGCGTGTGAGAGAGAGAGAGAGCTTATGGGAGTAAAGATGAACACTCACCATATCCACCTCCACTCTATTCAATCAGAGAGAGAGAGAGAGAGAGAAAAAGAGTTAGTCCAACCTGTATGCATCAAAAAATACATGTGCACGTACATAAAAAAAAAAAATGAAAAACTAATTAAAGCGCTTGACAAAGCTCTGTGCTTGCAGCTTTGCCCCGAGTTCGCTGGTGAGTGTGATGGCTTTCACCTACATATCTATCTGCTCCTTGGTTACCAAGGCAACAAGTGATTCAAAAAACCCATTGCCTAGCAACAGCAGGCCAAAGCAGTGCACAGCATATGCATCCATTACCCCGTCATTTCACAGAGACGGAACAAGCAGTTCCACTCGGGTTTTCCAAACCCGAACCCATTTCCAAAAACTGGCCTTTCCTTTACAGAACACACCCACCCACCCAGCCCACAAACACGCATGCATGCACATCTTTCACAGACACAGAACATGTTAAAGTACGGTCATACAACAGCCCTTACCATGCTTTCGTAGCGATCACCGGGTCTTCCTCTTCGGTCACTGGAAGCAAACGGTTGATAATTAGAAAGCACTCTACTCAGGTGGTGTCAAACAGATTGAAATTTTGTGTATTAATATTTATCATTGTCTTTATTGGCTTAAAAAAAACCCACAACAGACTAATAAGCATGTACAACATATACAAACCACAAAAAAAAAAACCCTATATAACAAAAATATGAACATGACTGGATCATTGGCTTCCGTGCGCCACATTGAAAACAAGTTAAAGGATAATATTTACGAGATAATAAAGTCACGAGAACAATTTAAATGGTGTTATTAATTACCAGACTATACATCAGGAGTAAATACAGCACTACTGGTATTATCCAGACACTACTAACTGATCTGGGCTGCTGCTCTTAGTACTAAAATACTGACCATTTTTTGTATATATACAGAAACTGCTTTTGTGAATCCAAATCCTTGTAAGCAGTTATGACGGCACTTGTTTGGAAAAACTAAAATAGTTAACTGCAGTTTTGTCATCAATAAAATATCTTACCTCGGTCTGTCGTCCATATTGCTGTGATGGTGGGAAAACCGGTCTCTGGAAAACAATAAAACGGTCAAAGCAGGGAAAAAAAACAAGCAAACAAAACACCCAAATGGAGCAATTACACTCAATACTGACACATCTGAACTTTAGACTTGGGACAAACAAGACAAAACCACCAAACATTCAGGCCAGGGAGGAAACGTTCCAAATAAAGTTCATTGTATGCACAATGTTCTCCTTATAATTGAAAGAACAAGGCTTATCCATTTACCCTCCTCTGGGTGGAGGTGGAGGAGGAAGAGGCAGATTTCGGGCTCGGCTCCCCCCTCGGCCCCCTCTCCCCAACGGAGGTGGAGGTGGTCCACGGCGAGGACTCATATCGTCATAATCTCGCCTAGAGGGGGCCATCGGGCGTCCGCCACGGCTGGGGGGCATGCGATCAAAACCTCCCCGGACGCGCATGGGGAACCCTCCCATTGGCCGTCGCCCCCTCTCCTCAAACATCATGGTGAAGCCGCCGTAGTCGTAGGTCTCATCATAGAAATTCGGGTCGTAGGGCTGAGCGCGGCCCTTAATAGGAGCCTAAGTGAGACAGAAGTCAGCGTGTGAAGGTCTGATTTCCAGGTTGCCTCTTGCATCAAATTACAAAATCAAATCAGCGGGAACATGTAACTCTACCTCTGACGTCAGTTCTAGGATGACCTTAATGCACTCTACCACTCGCTGAGGTTTTCCTCCCACTAAAACCACACGGTCTGTTGAATGAGGGCAGCACTCCTGGAAGAGTTTAATGGTCGTCTGGGTATTCTGAGACAAAGGATAGCAGATAGTAAAAAAAAACTGAGTTAATATCAAATCAAATCAGAGCTCTTCGTATTGACTTGCATCGATTGTCATATTATATGACCGTGCAGCGTGATGCGGAAATCCAAATTAATGCCATGGTTACCTTCTGATATACGGCTCGAGTCATGAGTGTTTTTTTCCCCCTCTATGTGCACTACATATGAGTGATGTGCAGTGCAAGGTAATGAGGTAACAATCTTTTTATAGAAAATCGTATTTGTACTCCCTGCTCTCATAGAGCACTGAAGGCAAGAGGGGGGAAGGGGGAATTGCCCCAGCTTTATGAACCTGCTGAGCTTCTGTAGCAGACTGACGGTTACAGAAAAGACACTGATTAAGGAAGTGATAAAACGGCTTCCTGGCCATGTCTTATTTAGGCCAAAAACTCATCATTAACTGCTTGAGCAGTAAAATGTCTCATAACTATTCAGTCAGTTGCTAGTTGTTAATTAGGACCTTCGTAAGCAACTGAACCTTCAGAAACTGTTGAATAACCTTAAATTTATGACAAGCAAATTTAGAAAAAAGAGGTTTCTTTTAAAAAAAATCTTACCTCTCGCAGTTCCTTGATCTTGGCCCCTTTAACACCAATAATGCCTCCTGCCAAACTCTGATGAATCAGTAGGCGCAGCTCGCAATCAAAGTCTATACCATTGTAGTGCTGGTACTGCAAACAGGGAGAACAAGTATACAAACATCTGTAACAAACCAATCGGCCATAACAATAAAACTGCCTGAACAGCCCTGACCCATCATGGCATGGACTCCACAAGACCTCAGAGTGTGTTCTGTGGTATCTGGCACCAAGCTATAAGCAACAGTTCCTTCTGTAGATCCTCTGTGAGATCAGATCAGATCAGATGGGCTAGACTTGGCTCCCATGACCCAGTCACCCATTCACTGGTTGTCCTCCCTGGAACCACTTTTGGTAGATACTAACTTTTGTAGATGCTCTGACCCACCACAATGTGGCCCTTCTACAAGTCACTTAGATCCGTACACATGTTCATTGTCCCTGCTTCCAACCCACCAACTGTGAGGACTGACCGTCCACTTGCTGCCTAACATAATCCCACTCCTTGACAGACGCCACTGAAATGTGATAATCAGTGGTTTTAAGGTTATGGCTAATCAATCTCATGCAACCTGAATTTCTATTCTCTCTGTGTAGATCTACCAAACTCAGACCTTACCTCCTCAAGAGTAGGGATGATCTTCAGAAGAATCTCTCCGATTGTCTCGATATCTGCACTCACGCTCAGGATGCTGCACCGGCCAAACAAAAGCATAGAAAGACAAGAGCAAAAACAAACAGGCACAGAAATTTACACTCATATTCACTTTACTATTAAAATAAAATAAAAAAAAAAACAAACCAAAAACATATAGCTCTGAGCTTTGAGAACAAACATACATATTAAAAAAAAAAAATAAATAAACCTAATTAAAAAAAAAAACCCTGAACACATGTTTAGGTCTCCCCACAGTGGACTGACATCCGAGTTACTGACATGCATTAGACCCTTGCACATTTAACAAACATCCATTCTGAGAGGAGATGGGCGACAGGCCATGAGGGAAAGCTACTTGTGTTATGCACCCCACCATTGAGAGGATACTGGGAAAAGCAAAGAGGGGGGAAAAAAAGACGCTAACAGGCCTCTTGGTTATGATACACCAGGAAAGATGAGCAAGGGGTTTATATAGAAAGAAAAGAATACAAAAATACATAAATAAACAGCCCCATATGAAATGCAAAGCTAAAATAAAAAGGGAAACGGCAAATGAAGACTACGAGGTGATCTAAAGTGGGAGCAGGGCGACAGAGGAGAGACCTGTTGTCTGGGCTGAGAGTCGGGGGGGGAAAAAAAATTCAAACCAGGGAAGAGATGCAGTACAGGACAAGAGGACGACAGTGATGAAGACAGAGAGGGGAAGTGAGACAGCGATGCTGAGAACAGTGAAATGGTGGGCAACAAGGACAGATAGAAATGAGATGTGGCTTTGGTTTTAAACAATTAATTGTCGATACCAGAGCAAGGAACAGCAACAGCAGCAACAACACCAAAGATAAATATCTTAACACTTCAAGCAGTGTTCCTTCCATTCAATCTGAGTAGGGAAAAGATCTCCCTGTGTGTTTCTGATTTGTCATAATACCAACTGCATAAACATCTCAAAGAAAAAAAAATATATAAGAAAAGGTCCCAAATAAATACTGAATGGGGTGTTGGGGGGAAGGGGAGAAGACATAAAAAAACCAAATGGTACAATACATGTTTCTTAAAAAGGGGCGATACTATGTGTATAAAAATGTTAATATGAAACAGAAGGTTATCAAAAGACATGTGTTCTCTGTTCTAATCAGGCAGTGAGGCAATAACTGGTGGGACATACCGCTCTGGGCCACTGCTGTCTGGGACTGATACACTGGCATTGTACTGCATTGGTCGTGGTGGTTGGCATTGGGCAAGGGCATTCAATCACATGTTGTCAAGTAAGGTGCCCGTTTAGGGAGGGGCACGATTATGGGGCCAACCGGGGTGTCAGGTGGGCGGGCGTTCAGGGGCGGAGGTTGGGCCAACGTCAAGGTGGGCAACGCAGGAGGGACATGTCGATCCAGAACATGGGCAACAGAGGAAGGTGGCCAAAAACAAAAAAAAATAAAATAAAAAAAAAATAAAGGAGAGGGAAGAGGGGGAGAAGGAATACATTTTTAATTGAATACAAGGCTATAGTCACTATATTGTTCAAAATATTTTTTGAAGAGACTTGGCAACGAGTGCACAAGAAACAGCTCTGGACAGATCTGAAGACAGTTTAGATACAGAACTAATACAGAAATTAATTAAGATAATTAAGACTATGGGTCAGCTCAAGAGTCTAGACATCAGTTTTAGGGCTTCAGCACAGAATGAATAGCCCGCCATGACATCCCTATCGGGGAAAGCGAGACAGAATGCTCTGAAGGACTTAAGATTGAATACTTTATTACTAGAAATGTCAAAACCCCACAATCAGAGAGCATGAGAGTCTGTCCAAATGAGCTAACCTATAGGTAGTGCGCATCACTGTGCGCGTCTATGGAGAGAGCAAGATTTCCCGTTTAGAGTCAAGAAGCATGCAAAGTGATTAACACCCTTACATGTCTAGCTACGTTATTAGGATTGAGTTATGAGATTTGGGTCGAATCAATTGATGCTTTGGTTTGAGATCAAATCCAGATGATTAGCAAAAATGCAGGGCAACAAAAAAAATTGGAAATCATGATCGCTGATGATCTGAAGGCAACTCCCACCCGGCTTTTATTAACAGAAATTTAACTGCCCTTTGATAGCTAGCAATACTCACGTCTGTCCGGAGCGCTTTTATGTTCTTGCCACCTTTTCCGATTACAGCACCTGCATTCTGAAAAAATTGACAAAAAAAAAAAGCTTGTAAATTGTGTTCATCAAATAAACACCACTAAGATTAAAAAAAAAAATGCTGACTTACATGTTTTCCTAACTTGTGTATAGTCATATTAATTTTTTGCAGCAAGAATTCACCTATTTTAACACATTTTTTTTTAGGAATTTAAAAGTGTATTTAAATCAATTCTACATGACAGTTAAGGCTCACTTTGCTCTGTAGCAGCACTCTGAGCTCCACCATCTCGTCTGTGTTACGGGAACGTTTGAAGGCTTGTTCCTCATCCATGTCCTCAGCAGGGCGTTTACCTATTAAGAGTCAAAGGTCAGCGGTATGACAAAAGAACCCTACTGCTTCCAAACAGTGCTCATGTTTATGAAATATTTATACTCGTATTGTTATATTGCGCAATTTTTTTCCCACCAAAAATTACTGGTGTGCCCAGTCAATTCCTGTGTATAAAAGATTTTCCCTGCTGTTGTAAATCTAAGATTGAGTGCCAAAAAGTGTTGGTTAGTCCAACAGCTCAGCTGTTAATCACATCTATGCTTATTTTAATATTGTTCCTGGCCATCACATTCAGTTGTGTTTCTTGCCCAACCCTTTCCATATTTAGTCCCCCTTTGCTGGGAAGACTTTTCACTAGATTTGCACGTGGCTGTTGGGATTTGTTCATTTATTCAACCACAAAAGCCTTTAAAGATGTCATGCACTGATGTTGGGTGTGGTTAGGGTGCAGGCCATGGAAGTTCTCCACCATGTCTTCAGATAGCTTGGTTTGTGCACAGGGGCAGTGTCATGCTGAAAGACCTTTGTGCATCAGGAAGAGCCAGATAGGTGTGCGATAGTCAGGTGTCCACAAACATTTGGTGTAGATCAAACAAACCTTTACAGTCAGTCAGATAGAAGCTTTGGCTAATATGAAGTGAACTATTTTGACCACTGTGCAATGACCCATCCGTGCAATAAAACCCACATTCTAGTGAACACACACTAGGTGTGCAGCCCCTATATGGGGGCAGTTGGGGGTTAGGTGCCGTGCTCAAGTGCACTTGCGTCGAGTCTTGCCAGTTGCAGGGCTCAAACCTGGGACCTTCCGGTCACAAGGCGGGGTCCATAAACACAAGTTCCCAACGTGTGTGTGGTGCAGCAGGTGGAGGCATTTGAAACAAGACTTTCTTTTTTTTTTTTTTTAAAAAAAAAAACATCTAAATGTCGGCCAACAAAAAATCTACTCATCACAGTGTCCACCGTGTACAAGAACTCCGTCCTCTCTTTCTTTTAACGCATTTTGACATCCTCCTGGAAACGAAATCTCACCGTTAGTGTCAGTGTTGCTGAACGTGGTCTCTTCGTCCTGCTGCTCAAGTTCTGTCTCCATTGTCTTCTATCAAGGAGAAAAGAGGAAAGGGCTCACCTCTCCGTGGGAAAACGCTGCAGGACACAGAAGAGGACAGTTCAGCGGATTTGCACACACACACACACACACACACACACACACACGAGATCTGATACACAGCATCAGGACGGATCCAGGATGGATCAGTATCTGAAATGACATGGCACAGTGGTGTATACAGCATGTTGAATGTGTGTGTTTGAAGATAGCACAATGAACAGGACACACACACACACACAACAGGTGTCTGGTAACTGAGAGGATGTCAGTGTTGGATCAGATTGGGTGTATTTTAGGATTACAGGATGTAATTCCTGCAATGGTTTATGTATATCTGAGCTGTAATCCATTCAGTGGAAAACAACTACTAGACCAGGATGTATGTAATTCTCATATTGTTTCACTTATGAGCTTAAAAACAGCCACAAAACAACAGCTGAGCAACAAGCAGGGCCTACTGCTGCTTGTTCTTCTTCTTCAAAATGGTGCGTGTCCGTTAGCATTACCATCACACCTCACCTGCTAGCTAACACCGCTAGCTCTTTATAACCTGACACTCAATACTAAATAACCAAGACTAGCATGTCGGATTTACTGCTTTATTTCATCCTGCTCGGGTCTCACTATGCGCGGTTACTTCAGCTTAAAAACATGAAGCGTCTTCACAACTCAGCGCCGAGAAACAAATCACAAAATGGCTTGCGGAAAAGCCTTGGCTGGCGTTAGCATGTTAGCTACACGGACGTGATTTGCTCTATTAGCTGCGCAAACGAGAAACAGGTGTCCGGCTGCCATGACAACCAAACGCCTCGGCGTTAATTAGCTAACACTAGCTAACGCGCGTGGAGACAGAAAAAACACACAGACGCCCCCTCCGTTTTTTGTTTTTTTTTTTGCTTACTTAGCGGGCTAACATGCTAACACGCTAGCTAACCGGAAAGGCTGCACGTTTGCCTACGCTTGCTAATTAATGTCGACGGACACCTCCTTCCCTTCACACCCAGACTTACATTAGCTTTCTGTGCGTCTACTGCACGGTTATAACTCACTGTCCAATATTAAATTATATATCTGTATATATATATATATATATATACACACACTATTACGGACCTGCTAGCGGCGTCGCTCGTCACCCTGATGTATATTTTCACAGAGAAGTCGTGCTACGCGTTCCGTCCTGATTTCATTGCACACATACGCCAGCGTCTGTCCTAAGCTCTGATTGGTCCAGATAGGCGCTCGGGCCGATCCGTCTCGGAGCCTGATTGGACGGTTCAACTGTCAAATAAACGTTGAAGACCGTTATCAATGCTGTACCATTCGTTCAGATGAGGGTCCATCACCACAAATAAGCCCCGCCCCGTTTGATCTGTATTAACCGTATAGGCTGTAGGCCTGTCGTCATAGCAACCATTTAACGCGTATTACACGGCCTTGACTGTTTTCATGTGTGTGTGTGTGTGTGTGTGTGTGTGTGTGTGTGTGTGTGTGTGTGTGTGTGTGTGTGTGTGTGTGTGTGT
>JAOVVF010000030.1:3864768-3884926 GCA_028565595.1 Duopalatinus emarginatus | reverse complement strand
CCATCCGTGCAGTGAAACACACACACACACACCAGTGAACACTAGGGGGCAGTGAACACACTTGCCTGGAGCAGGGGGGCAGCCCCAAACCACAGCACCTGGAGAGCAGTTGGGGGAGTTAAGTGCCTTGCTCAAGGGCACCTCAGTCGTGTCTTGCCCTGTGCAGGGATCGAACCCTTCTGGGTTCCCTAACCACCAGACCACGGCTGCCCCGTACACATCTGTTGCTTTCAACACATCAACTGTGAGAACTGACTTGCTGTTGAATATATCGAACCCTGTGACCCTGTGCTACTGTGATTAAATAATCAATGTTATTCACTTCATCTTTCAATGGTTATGTTATGGCCAACTGGTGTATTAATTATTATACTTTACAACTTTAATATATGAAAATATTTAACCTATGACGACTGAAACTTTCCATCCATGTCTTTCCTTTAGATTTTACATTTATCATTATTAATATTTATATAGCTTTCCAAAAAGTTTTCCGAATAGTTTTCCAAAAAGTCAACAATGTGCATCAGATCAGATCCTCAGTTTAAGGCTAACATTAAATACTAAACTAAACTTAGCAACTTGCTTGCTAAGCTAATAGTACACACACACACACACACACACACAGAGAGAGAGAGAGAGAGAGAGAGAGAGAGAGAGAGAGAGAGAGAGAGATGTTAGCAGGCATGCTAGCAGGTTGTGTTGCCTCAGACTGTTGGTTTAAATGGCTTGAGGCTAACACTAATCTAAACTTAGCAGCTCGCTAACTAAGCTAACAGTGTTAGCCTCAAGCCATTTAAACCAATAGGCTGAGGCAACTCACTTACATTGGTTTAAATGGCTTGAGGCTAACACTGTTGGCTTAGTTAGCGAGTTGTTGTCTACCTAGAGTGTCTCAGTAATCTACCTTCTGAAGTTTGATTAAAGTTAGAATCCTCTCTACTTAAGAAGCTGACTAGGTAGGCAGTGGGCAGCAAGGCAGGCAGCTTACTAGGTTTTTAGTTTTTACCCTCTGGTGATATGAATTGCCCCCAGGACCCTCTGCAGAGAAGCATAACCACCATGCTTCACTGTGGTTATGGTCTTCTGTGGAAGAATCAGTAATTTAGAAAACGTCTTTTATATTGAAAATGCCATTATCATGGATGCGCTAGCTAACTACGTTTTGTGTACTTGCTAAAAAATGTAACTTATCTTATCGAACTTATCTATTGTTCCTTATCTAAGAGGAAAAAAGATAAGGAACAAAACCTTAGATGGTAACACCATGATTTGAATGATTTTCCTTTGTTGAGAAATTATTTAAACAGTTTAATTTTTAAGACCCATAAAGGCTAAATGCTAGCACAGTCGTAGAATCACCCCAGCAACAAACACCACAGAGTTTCAGTGTGTAATACGGAATTGCAGACTCTGGGGGCCGACGCCTCATTAATCAAATCCTTCAGTGCACACAGTTTGAACTCCAGTGCATTTTCTCGCCTTGATTCTGAGCAGCATTATGCTCGCTTCTGTCCTCAAGCTAAAGGATTTAGCAAAGAAAACCAGACCAATAAAACCGAGGTCAAGGGTCGTACATGATGGAAAGCCACATGGGCAAACAAGTACAGCGTTATTAAGAGAGGAATAAACACCCAGGGTCATGCTGTTATTGGAAAGTTTGGTAGCAGTGACAGAATGGTGTGAGTCACTCTACTCTGAAGTTGATTCATTTACAATTAACATATTTTGTAAAGTTTTTTTCCCCTCAGGATCGTTACAGTAATACAAAAGAAATTGGATAATTTGCAGGTTCAATCTCATGTACCGTCAAGATATTACTGAAGTGCACCCAACCTCCCGACTGCTCTCTTGGCTGATCACCATCCCCCCACCCCACCCCACTGCCCTGGGCAAGTGTGTTTACTGCCCTCTTGTGGGCGCACTAGCATCTGTTTTACTTTTTACTATGGATAGGTTACATGCGGAGGTCAAATTCCTCTGCATGTGCAAAAGCAGTAGGTCAATCAATTCACTTTTAAGTTGTTGAAATTCATCATTTCTATCATGTCTTCTGTGTCTTCTGTGGTTCTAGTCCTTATTCATTCATTTATTCATTCATTCATTCATTCATTTATTTATCCATCCTTGTAGTTAGAGAACCAGTCTTATGACCAGAAGGTCCTTAGTTCAATGATGCTATGCTAGTTTCTGGACTAAATAAATAGATATGAATCTGAATGGCGAGCCAGTAGCTATCTATCTGGATCATTTAAGTCACTGTGCTGAACAATACTTGTAAGATTCAAGATTCAAGATTCAAAGCTTTATTGTCATATGCACAGTAAGGAAATTAGTTTCCCTGTACAATGAAATTCTTACTTTGCTGCCCACATTGGATGTCAAAGAATAAAAAGTATAAATAGACAAATAACAAAGATCAAATTAAGCATGCAGAAAAATGTATAAAATAAAATAAAGATTATATACATAAAAGTGTACATGTAAGATTATATACATAAAAATTAACATAAAGCCAAACTAACACGTGAAAAACGTGTAAGTAAGTAAATTACCAGCCGAGTCGAGATGTCAGAAACTGTTAACAGGCTATGGTCATGTGACTGGATATCAGAATACCAGGGGTTGAATCAGTCTGTAGCGCGGTTACAGAACTGTGGGGCACAATCGCATTGGCCCCACAGCGAATAAAAAGTGACAGATTTACATAGAAATACATCATGATGTTTAGTAAACAGCGTGTATCCATGTTGCTACATGGCTAGTCATAGCAGTTCTGTTAGCAGCTAATAATAGTAAGGTAATATAATAAATTAATCAAATTTATATTTACATGTGTGTAAGGTCTGTCATGTTGGCCGTAGGTTAAGACACGGAATGCAGTGGGTTTCTATGGGTTGTACAGTTGCAGACCACAATGACTGTATAGTGCAGTGGCCCCCAAGGGCCACATCCAACTAACATTGCAAAGTCAAGGGCCAGTGTGTCGTTCTCATACTGTTTTATACACCACAGTACAGTCGTTTCTATTGCGGTTCGATACAAAACCTTTCCAAAAAAAGTTTTATATGGCACCAAAATAGGTTTTTCTATTGTTATGAGTTTTACACTGTACCTACAGAAGAATCCTTTTTGGTGCTCTAGAGTAAAAGTTCTCGGAAAAGTTCTGTACAGAACCCTCTACAGCACGTTCTCCATCAGTATGAAGAACCTCTCCACAATGCAAAGAACCCGTTAATCAGGCAAAGTGTTCTTTGATTGTTTGTTTAGTAAAGAATCGTTTTGCCTTGAAGAACTGTTTTGTAGATAATATTTTATATAAATATGTATTACTATCCTTTAAGTAGATTTTAACCTGCATTGATACAAATATTTAGAACCGTTATTTCAGTTGCCTTGGCAACAGCCTAGACGTCCAGTTTCAGAAAAATGAAAAGACGGAGCCTTTTCTTGTTTTTGTTTCATTGCGATTTTATTTTTTGTTTTGTGAAGAAAGAAAAAAGAAATTATTCACGTTTACATTTTGTGTCTGTTTGTTCTGACAAGAAAAATAAAAATGTGAAAAAAAAAATTGTCTCTCTGTTTCTGGTATTTGTATGTTTGAAAAAAAAAAAAACAATTTAACCTTTTGTTTTAAAATTTTTTAATTTTCTGAAATGAAAATCCAATGACCAAAATGTACACAGACCACTGGACCCATATAGAACTGATTTTTTGTTTTCTATCACTGGGCGTGGTTTTTATGTACATATGCCGTACATGCACCGTGTCCACGTGTAGTTGATTACAACGTTCTAGTTCATTTTTTTCTTTTTAGCACCGGTAGCATTGTGTTGTTGCTGGCGGTCATTTAACTCTTTCAGGCGGCGTTAGGCCTGTGGGCCGCCTGCTGCAGAACCCTGGTATTGAATTTGTAATGTGATGCTGTATAGCACAGTAATACACCAGCTGTGTGAGATCAGGTGCTCATATTCTGGTCTCTACCTATGCTAACTTCGGCTTTATGTGTGCGTTCATGACTTCAGTGTTGAGATGTTTGTGTTCGGATTCACAGTGCAGGAAGGTCTATGAGTGTGTAGTTTCACTGATGAGATGGATGTTATCCAGACAGATTGCCCATTGTGCCCCACGAGGTTTTCTGTGCCAGAGACGCCACTGAGTGTAACCCACGTCACTGTCATTCATAACATTAAATAACAAGAGTATTCTGTTCTACTTAAATAAAATGTTACTGTCAAAGCACGAGTAATAATGATTCTTCATTAATAAAGAATAAAGCATTCTTTATTACACAGATTCTTACAGAACACACATGTACTTTCATAACTGACACTTTGTCACGTCATACATGACACGAGAGCGAATCCTGGCTGTTTCTTGAGCTACACTTGAGCTGAACTGTCCTACTAATCCCCCACTGAGCCATGTCATCACCTCCACATCATCAATTCATTGCAACAATGCACCTTCAGCTTTCTGACATTTATCATCTGTATGATCAGGGACAGAGACATGGGGAAGGGCGGTAGGGACTGAGTGGACACAGGGAAGGGAAAGTGATAAAGGTTTAATAATTATTAGAAATATTTTATTAATTTATTTATATGGCTGTGGTGCTATCTTTGATTGTATCATTATTATTATTATTATTATTATTATTATTATTATTATTATTGTTGTTGTTGTTGTTGTTTTGTTGTTGTTATTGTTACTAGTATTATTATTATTATTATCATTATTATTATTATTATTATTGTTATTTTTATTTTATTATTATTGTTGTTTTGTTGTTGTTTTTATTTTATTATTGTTATTACTATTATTATTATTACTATTATTATTGTTGTTGTTTTGTTGTTGTTGTTGTTATTGTTATTGTTACTAGTATTATTATTATTATTATCATTATTATAGACTAGTGATAATAGATTTATCCAGTGCTCATATTTTTTTAAGAGCATGTGGTTACATAAGCAGGAAAAAAACACATGTTGAAAATCTAGTACATGTACAAGTACATGGCCTTGAAAGTAAATGGGGTTACCTGGGGTTATTTTATGCACAGGCATAATGGACAACAAACATAGGTGCATTTTATTGATTGCATTTTGAACCACGGGCCACTCGATTCACAACGTTGACCTTCACAACGAAGCCCCGTGGTGGACAATCCTGCAGTCAGCATGCCAATTAGATGCTCCGTCAAAACTTGTGACATCTGCACATTTCAGAGTGGCCTTTTAATCAGCATCTTGATCTGACACACCTGTGAGGTGGATGGATTTTCTCGGCAAAGGAGAAGTGCTCACTAACACTGATTTAGACAAATTTGTGAGCACAATTTGAGAGGAAAAGGACTTTTGTGTTTTGTGACTTAGTTTTGCTCTGATTTGGATTGTCAGCTGTGAGACGTTATATAGACAGGGGTGTCTCCAGTCTCCAGAAACATCTCAACATTAATCAAGAGGAATGGGAGGCCCCCAAAACTACATTTCAGCTATCATAGCAAAGGGTCTAAATACCTGTACTATAATAATGTCTGTGTAAAAGTTTAGTTTTTCTTTTTTAATAAATTTGCAAAAAAAATTTGAACATTCTGTTTTTACGTTTCCATCATGGGATATTGAGTACAGATTGATGGGAAAAACTTGATTTATTTTTTGTGTTTATTATTGAAATATAAAAATTATTGAAATATATTTTTTTATTGTATTGTATTAAAAAATAAAATTTTATTAATTATTTTTTATTTATTATTATTTTTTATTTATTAGACTGGCATACCAAGAAATGGCATACTCCCATACTAGTTAGTATGCGAATTTAGTATGCGACATGATGTAGTGCGTCCGAATACCTAGTACGTATCAGATGTCCTACCAGGTCAGGAGAGATTTTCTAGTACGCTCCGCCAGCACACTATCTGAGCCTGATGTATCCCATAATGCACTTCGAGCGAACTGAGAGCCTGTTTTATCAGTAAACGAGATGGAGAGAGTTTCTGATTATCAGTGTAGGCTGAGCTGAGGGAACATTTTTAATTACAAACAAAATTTAAAGTTAATTAAAATTAAAACTATAAATAATTGTGTGTGAGTCAAGTGGTGTGACGTCATGGGTCAAAGGCAAATTTATACGCTAGAATTTGTCTTTTGATATCACCACCTCTCACTTATATTGTGATATCGATATCAACTAATATTAAAAATATCGCGATAAGACAGACAGACGGACAGACAGACATGGCTACTGTGTCAGACATTAATTATTGTAGCACTCGTATTCTGTAACTTGACCTGGATCATTACAAATGCTCTACACTACGACATTATTTCCTCTGTAGTGAGCCTACACAGTGAACAGCGAGCAGTTTGGGACGTGGTCCGTGTGAGTGATTCCTGTGTTGAATATGCAGATTTGCACGTGGGAAAAACTGAACTGATGTAAACGCTGATGAGAAGTGTATAACGCATATTATTAGTAGTAATAACAGTAATATGAGGTCAATCTGCTACATTACGGACTCATAAATATTTTAATTAATCCAAAGACAGAACAAGCGCTTCCTAGTTTTCACTACTTGGCTTAAAAAAACGGGAAATTTATGTTTCTGCTATTTAATTAGTTTAACCAGAATTTAACCAGAATCGTGTGTATGTGTGTGTGTGTGTGTGTGTGTGTGTAAAAGTTGGTAGCCAGAAGGTCCCTGGTTCGATCCCTGCAACCGACAAGACTCGACTGAAGCGCCCTTAAGTAAAGTGCTAAACCCCCCCTACTGCTCCCTGGGTGCCATGGATGGGGCAGCCCACCACTCTGGGCATGTGTGCTTACTACCCTCTAGTGTGTGTTCACTAATGTATGTGTGTTTTACTGCACAAACGGGTCAAATGTGGAGGTTAATTCCACTCAAGTTCATTTCAAGTGTCAACAAACATTTCAGGTAACATTTCAGGGAACTGAAAGGATATTAAATCTCTCGGTGCTCTGTGTTCAAGTGTGAGATGAGCAGCGAAGTCGTCCGTCACATGATTGGGGTCGCCTCCGGGCAAAGCCGCACATATGGGGCAAATCTGAAATGGAAAAATGGGAGAATTTTATAAACTGACTTTACAACGTTTACAGCAAGCTGACGAGGCGCAATTACTAATGATGGAAGAAGAAGAGGAACGTCGACGGGTGAATAAATTTGTCTAAATTATAATAATCATTTAAAATAAGTTACTCTGACCGTGTTCCTCGTCGGTCGTCCACTATTCATAGTAGACGATCAATCACAAAACCAGGAGAACACATCAGCCAATAGCACTCTCTGATAGAAACCGCCCTGACCCCACCCCCAAACTGTCAACATCCCCCACCCCCCACCCCCATGTAAAAACTGGAGCTTAAAAACTTCACTCGAGGGACAGAAAGCAGCCGAAGGCAACGTACTAATCACGTGAGGACAGTTATCATGAACTCATAATCATTAATGTTACACGTCTTGCTTTCTGTTAGCAAAACCAAGACTTTTAGCATGACATCCACCTTCTGACTGCTCAGATTAACTTTCACTTTTAAGTTAACTTTCACCTCCTTCAGTCTCTGGCGCTTTGTTTATCCGTTTTTTATGGACACTTTCTGTACTACACTTGACTTATTAAAGGCTAAGCACCACCTAATGGTTCGCCCTGGTGATTTCACATTGTTTTAGATACTGAAATAGATAAACATGAATTAAAATAAATATAGCAGCTTAATTTGCTTTAAAATTGACGTGTTTAATTAAATTGACGGTAAACCCCAGAGCTCGCTACTGAAATTCCGAACGCTACCGTGTGACGTCAGTGGTGGACAGCGTTAAGCAACGGCATGGTAAAACACCATTACGACTGACTTGGACTGAGAATTGCCCAGTGCTGGATCTTCAGATTCCAATGATATCTCATGAATTTAATGAATTAGAAGGACAAATTCGCAGTGACAGTGGGGTTGATCGAATATCATAAGCACCCCTGAAACACCCCTTTTTGTGATTTTGCATTACCATGAGTGCATCTACTAGAGTTGTTATCCACCACATATGTCACACGCGTGACGACAACAGTCTTTTAAGCCGTATTTCTTGAATTTGTAAAATCACAAGTTAGACAAAATTCAATACAAAATTCCTCTGTATTTACATGTTTGACACTTTCATATTAGCTGGTGGTCAGGCTATAATAATAAATCTCACAGGAGCAAAACTCTTTGGGTGGGAGGGACGGTGTTACTCTCTCCTGTCACTCAGCAATCACAGTGGTCTCTGAGCTCACACGTGCGAAAGTGGGCAAACGGCACATCCTGCAAACGTGTTACACACCATGAGCGGCAGCAGTTCGAAAAGACGAGGTCCTCAGGCTCACACGGAAGAATATGTCTCTTACCCATTGAGGCACAGACTCTACGAGACCACTGAAGGTGTTCTGTGGATCCTTCAGAGGATCTTTTGTGTGATCGGACCTGATTACCTATCCTTCACCTCTCTCACACACATCCATGACCCTGTGGCCAGTCTACCAGTTGTCCTTCCTTGGGCCACTTTTGGTAGGTACTAACCACTGTATACTAGGACACACTCCATAAGAACTGCTCGCCCAGTCATTTAGACATCATAGTTTGACCCTCTTTCACTTGTCCAATTTTTCCAAAATATCTTCACGATTGTAACGTTATGGCTGATCACCCTTGTGTGTGTGTGTGTGTGTGTGTGCACTGTAAATCCACTCACCACCTCTGTGGTAGTCTCTGCATGCTCCGAGGTGACGTGTTCCTGTAGAGATGTTTCTGTGTAACCCATTTTGCCACAGTAGGGACAAGTAAATGACTGGGGCTGCTCTACTGAAAACGCCTCTCCGCCGTAATACAGATCTGAGAGAAAGAGAAAGAAAGAAAGAGAGAGAGAGGTCATTACCGTCACATCGCCTTTACACCCAAGCGAAGAGAACCTGACCCCAGGGAGGAGCTTACCAAAGTCTACCCTGGTTAGTATGCACTGCATGGGGTGTTCCGTGGTGTGTCGGGTTGTGGTGGCTCCACTTTCGTAACACGACGCGCACAGGTCGTAGTCGTAGCAAATTAAACACTTGTATCGGCGCCCCCTGAAGTTCCCTTTTAAACACGCGTCACAGCTCACACCTGCAAAAGGAAAACACACACACGGTGAAACCCTCAATTCTGTTACAGGCACGTTAACATAGCATCATGGTGATATCTCTTTGTAACCACGGAGACCTGTTAATAAACCAAAGTAACTTTTTGGAGTTGTTTCTACTTATTTTTTATCGATGCGTCTAATGCACCATCTCTTTGTTTTGTTTTGTCGAGACTTTAGACAGAGACTCTGTCACATGACAGCATCTCACCAATCAAATGTAGCCACTAGCGATGTTTGACTTTGTTTTACCAATTAAACGGAGCCAAGCCATCACGCAAAATCCCCACGGCAAGCACATACGGAAAAGAGCACAGGAGCACAGTACAATGGCAAAGACAACGGCGCGTGTTTCACAACAACCTGAAAAGAATTTTTAAGAGAAATTCTCCACCTTTTGAATTTGGTCATTGCTGTTTGATATTTTTTTTCATATACTAAACAAAGACGCCACTTAGCAGTTACTCAAGTAAGTAACTGGGTGACGACTTGTTACTTTAGAATAATGAGACTCAAGTGAAAGTAACAACACTCTTGCTTGAGTACAATGTCAGGCTACTCTACCCACCTCTGCTGAGGGTTAGCCGTGAGATTTTAAAGCTGCAGTATGCAAAACCCTGCCGGAAAGATGAACTGCAGTAAAATGCATGAGGACCTTTTCCTTTCCCTTTCTGCTAAACATTCCTCAAAGTTTAACCCCTTAAACAAAGAAGTCCAAAATCAACAGCACGTCAGATGTCCCCAGTCTATTTCCTGTTGATCGAAGCATCAACTAGCAAGAGCTTCTACACAATTGTACACTGATGTGCCTGAAAAACCTGGTACACCAGTCTAATACTTGACTGGTTCCCTATGGGGCACGGACTCCACGAGCTTTAGAAATATTCTGTAGACAATGAACATTAAAAGGAAAAAAGGATAAAACATGGCAGCCAGGAACATTAAACCGGACGACCTGTAGCAGCTTGTGCTTTAGATATTATAGTATGAACACACCACGATGACAGACGTGTTGTAAAAGGTTGGGTTTGTTTCTAATTTGCATCTTTATTTTAATTTACATACGCAGAACTTTTTAATATGGTTAACGCTGTGGAGTCTCATGAAGTTCGATGTCAGTTACAATCCTCACTATGTAGGCAGCTGACTTGGTACGGAGTGGGCAGCAAGGCAGCTGACTAGGTTTTGATACGGACCCGGAGTAGCTGATGTGCTCTTTTTAAATTCTGCTCTTTTCGTTCAGTACGTGTTCAGCCACAGCTTTCTTGACGTTGCCAAAAATGAAATGTAAAAAGAGGCGTGTCCTCAGGGTAAACGGGGTTAACTTTTGATACGACTTCATTAATCTGATTATTTTATAACCACAGCATGCTCCGTCATGTTCTATTCCTCTTACAACCGCAGCCAATCTGCAAGACTACGAAACCAATAGGGTCGTTCTGAGGCAACTGGTTTTTTAGAAAAGTAAAGAAGGATTAATTACGTAATAGCAGCTTAAAAATGACAAGTCACACCTTTAACTATCAGAGAAGACGTTTAAAAATACTAAAAGCTATAACATTAAACCACAGATGAGTCAGTCGACATGAAACTTGATAGGTTCGCACAGGTGTTATAATACCAGGCACCCGTGGGCTTGTGGGGGCAGTCGTGGGCTTGTGCTAGTGATTAAGCACATTTCTAAGTTGATCTGGATAGAAGCAGCTGCTATATACTATAAATGTAAACCAGCCTTGTGACCACCAGGTCTCCGGATCGATCCCCAGAATCGGCATGACATCTTCAGCAAGGCACCTGACCCCCAAAAATGCTTTCTGGCAGCCACGGACAGGGTTGCCCACTACTCCGGGCAAGTGTGCTCACTGCCCCTTAGAGTGCGTGTTTCAGGGCACAGGTGGGTAAAATGTGGAGGGCAAATTACTGTGTGCAAGCAGAGTGGTCAATTGTGTGGTTCACTCACTTTCACTCACCCAACACATCCTGGAGGCCCCGCCCCCTTCCCCTATCTCTAACATGCTCTTCACTGGCCGCTGTGGGACTCCTCTTGCACGCATGTGTGTTATGTTACAGATTAGACAGCACGTTTACTCGCCGCCTCTTAGCAGATCAGTTAATGTTTCATTCTCCTACATGACGAACACCAGAACAGCAGCAAAACCAGACCAACAAAAAGAGCATTACTATGAAAGCTAGTTTCACCCTACGATCTGAACACTTATTTATTTATCTTATTTACTCCAAATCCTGACATGTAGGTTCCTTTATAATAACTTTATAATTCCCTCTGATACTTGCTATAAAAACCTAAAATGATTAAAAAGGTAGGACAACTCTTAACTCGAGTCTCTGAGTTCTGAGCAATTAACTCTATTCATTTGTGTGAACTGAGCAACATGACCCTATAGTACGTTACTCATATCCTGATCAGACATAACATTAAAACCGCCTGGCTAAACAGCTCTGACCCGGCGAGACATGAACTCCACAAGACCTCTGAAGTGTTCTGTGGTATCTGTAGGGGTGCTAGGAAAAAAAAAAAGATTCCTTAAAAGGATTGCAATTCCTAGTCCTGGAGATTCTGAATCGATTCAAAATGCCAAAATATCCATTTTAAAACGTGTTTAAGATTTTTTTTTTTTTCGCTCCTACTCCCGAGCCTACTGCATATTACATTGTGTGTCCACTCGGCCACTGTAGAAAAAAAGCCTTATAGACCACCGTACAGAAAGCTCGTTAGCCAACGCATTTGCTAGCATAGACTCCATTCAGACAAAATGATACACGATATAAACACAGTAATGCACTAGGACTTTAAAGTCTGTGTTTTATTTTCAGTTAAAGCTTAATGCACAGTGGTAGACTGAAGTCTGTGTTTACTTTTATATTCATATATTTTGAGATATTTCTTCACTGATGTTTTTTTATTTAAGAAAAAGCCAGACAGCTAAACGAACCTAATACTGGTCATTTTTATTACAAAATTATCACAATCCAATTTTTGGTATAAATATAAAATGATGTAAAAAGATTTGATACAGTAAGAAGCCTAAATGTATTGTTTTAAATAAATGTTTTATTTGTCTACATTGTCGTTCATCTTGTCAATCACATAATTTAAACAAAATTTCTAAACCATTTGAATAGAAAAACCAGTCCTGAATCGAAAATCGATTCTGATTCGAATCATGACTCCAAAAATCGGAATCGAATCGAATCACCAGATTCACAACCCTAGGTATCTGGCAACAAGACTACAGCAACAGATTCTTCTGTGAATCATCTGTGGGATTGAACCAGAGGGTCCAGCCTTCACCCCCATGCACAGAGCTGAACCGTGGTTGTCCAGGACTCACCACTTTGGGTAGGTATTAATGATTGTATACCAAGAAGCGTGATTGACTCAGTGAATCAACCATCACAGTTTGGTCCTTGTTAAAGTGTTCTTACACTTGCCCATTTTTCCTGCTTCCAACACCTTAGCTCTGAGAATGCTCTGTTCCTAACAAGGAGCCAGTGAAATGGGATAAGGTCAGACGCTTTGTGGTTTCAAATAATATTGTTAGTGTTATTATGGCTTATAATTATTAATTATTAATCACCACCTAGTTATTATTTGAGGTGTTTTCTCCACCGAGTACCTATCCGGCACTGACTCTAAAACGGTTTTTCGCATGTTCCTCGGAATTTGCAAACAAAATCTTAACCTGGGTCACATGCAAAAGACGCAGGGGGTTAAAACGTGGGGCGTGATTAGATGACATTTAGGAGACAGACAAAGCCATGTGACAGCCGGTGCAAAAGTACTAAACCCAAAAAACTACCAAGTTCATTCAGCATGTTTAGCCACAGCTCTCCTGACGCTGCCAAAAATAAAATGCAAAAAAGGGGCGTGTCCTCAGAGTACAAGTGCCATCTGTACATCTGTACGTGTTAATGACAGGATGCTTGTTTCAAAGAATTAAAAACGCTCACAGCAGCCTCAACGAGGAAATATGTAAAATAAACTGAATGTTAACTCAGATTTATTGTGTTTATATTTACTACAGGGGGCAGCTGTAGGCTTGCGGTAAATGGAACCAGCCTTGGGTCCCCAATTCGTTCGCAACTGGCAAAGCTCAAATAAAGTGCTCTTGAGTGAGGCGCCAATCACTAACTGCTCCCTAGGCGCTGCGAATAGCTGCTGCCCGGCGCTCAGGGCAAGTGTGCTCACTGCCCCCTAGTGTGCGTTTCACTGCACGGACGGGTCAAGTGCAGACGTCATTTCCACTGCACAGTCAATGGTTAGAAGAGTTCACTTTCAGACACAATTCCACTTCCAGCTCAAGGCCACAGGATCATTAATTTTCTTTCATTTTTGGTACCAAGTAAAACAAATTCACTTGGACTGTAAGGATAATAAATGTAAAAAAAGTATAACAAACAGTAATTTCAATTCTTCTCCAAATCTAATTCCATTCATCAGCTTATCCGGGATCAAGTATTTTCTCCAATATCCGATCCACCGTTATTTACTGCCACTGGTTCGATCCTGATTCTGGGTACCGGATCAGTGCTTTCTTTAAAACTTACTAAAACAGTGAATAAAAAAAAAACAAGCGATTCAAAATGTCACTGAATATTTCACCAGGTTAAGCTGGCGTTACTTCGCAAATATGAGCTACCAGATTTGCGTCAGCTGTCATTTACGACGAAGTGTGCTCACTGCTAGGACGTGATTTTCACCCCAATGCTAGCCTCTCAGTCTGGCTGAGTCCACGCTGGTTGGCTTTGCTCTGAGGATTTTTGTCAGTTGTAGACGACAGTTGGAGAGAGAACGGAGTCGTATGTGTGTGTGTGTGTGCGTGTGTGTGTAAGGGGCGCAGACTCGGGTTTCTGGCCTGATTATCACGTTTCAGATCAGTCAGAATATATCAAACGTCCGTTTTTTTTCTGGTCAGCATTAAACTGTCACTACCCAAACAAACTTGAGCCCAGAAAGTAAACAATGAAAAAGAGCCACTCTACAATGGACCTCTACAGTTCCTGTTTAAACTGGAACGGAAACTCAAATTTGAAGCCACCATCTCTATTGTACCTAGGGTAGCCTCCAATATGCGCCATGCTACTTACCTCCAACTCCCCCCGCAGTCTGGACAGACCGTTCTGACTCAGTCTTCCCCTACGACCTCACCCAAAGACGTCTGTCACGTTTCTTTCATCCTGAGCCCAATGGTGCAAATGGCGAGGCAAACGAAAACACGCATGAATACCTGAACACCGATATGTGAATTCTTTACCTTGGCACCGTAAACGGTCGTCCAGGTATTCAGATTTTCATTTTTGCCCCTATAAAACCACAGAAATTAAAATCGCTCCGTGACCTGTGCGTCTTGCTTTCCTTCCACGATTCCTGTTTGCGGTATCGTACTTTGTGAATGAGCCGCGAGATCAGAAGAGAAAATAAACCAGGCGCAGCAGAGTAAAAGGAGGTGACACGTGACGGCCCGAGTGTGAGGAGGAGGTGAGAGACACCTGTCTCTGTCTCTGTGGTGTTCCTCAGCTCCGGCATGTGTTACATGTCCTATATATAACCTGCACAAAACATATGCTGCCGTGCCGTGTCGCTCTCGCACGGAACGCACGCCAGAAGCTCACGTTCAACGCCAAGGCGCTTTCGGACAGCTGCCTGGTGTGTCGACGGCACCCTACGGGCACAAATGAAAGCTTGTAGATTTACATTGTGTCAGGACAAGTTAAATTTTAAGTTAAAGGACTGAAAGCTGGAAATGCAGACCGCCGCTTTAAAGGAACGGAGCGATTTTTAGTCACTGTTTGTTGTCTGTAATGGTGTCACATGGCTAATACAGCACACATTTACCTTAAAAAAAGGACAAAAAGGTCTTCAAACTATAGTCCAGACTGTTTCTGAGGAATAACATCAACCTACATGCTGGAAAAAATATCACACAGCCTCAAAATGTGTCGGAAATCAAATACAGGGTCAGATGGGACAACTCTTGTAATGTGCCCTTGAGCAAGGCACCTGGTTTAAATGTAGAGGTCAAATTATTTAGTGTGTGCAAGCACAGTGGTCAATAAATTGTTCGTCAATTCAACCATGCCCTGAGGTGTGTTTACTGTCTGAACGCTGATCCGTTTAACCCTGCGTTCCGCACGGTCCTGTCAGCTACACTAGAGAACGGCTCAGCTCAGAGTCCCTGAAAGACTAAAAACCCATCTCATATAATTCATTATCTGCAGTTAAGGATTTAATCATTCCCATAAGAATCCGGTGTGACGTCAAGAAACACAGCAGAGTCCCGCCTACTTCCACCGAGCCGATCCGAGTGACACGGCAGATCCGCAGACTTTCTCACAGCCTGTTAGCGAACACACGAGATTTTCTTGTTTAGTCACCAAACAGTCAGCAAACTGAAAACCAGACGCTGTGGCGTTTGCGTGTAAAACAAACAACATGCACTGAGAGACCTCGGCGAATTCTGAAGCTCGTGGCCAGTGAAGTGTACCCTGTGATGGACTGGTGCCCTGTCTAGGGGGTATACTTGCCCTGCACCCAATGATTCCAGGGGAGCTCCAGACAAAGCTGCAACCCTGATCAACTAAGCGGATAACAATGACTGACTAAATTTTATGGTTAGCACAGACTGGAAATCAACACACATTCAACAGAACCTGACAAGACTCTGGACGTGTGACGGCACGAACTACTGATTCTCAGAAAATATTACTGTTGAAAAGTTTGAAACCGGTGCAAATTTCTGACCTAAACACCACTGCGAACAACTCACAATTCAATCATCCACCTTAAATCTCCAACCCTTTGAGCAACAAACATCAGGCTGGGCTGTATCTGAAACCGCCTACTTCCGTACTGAACAATACGTGAGAACGGGTAGTGTCCGAATACCATGTCCCAAAATGAAGCATTAAAAAGTATGCGAAAAATGTACCCCGAACTATGTGAACACAGCACACTGTGGTCTGATAGCTCCAGTTGAATAATGGGATAGATTAAGGGTGTTTGAAGATAAAGATGGTACAAAGCTGGTAATAACTAGAAAAATAAAAAGACTATGCGGACGCAAAAACAAGAACAACAAAACATTCACGCACGTTTAAACCCCGGATGATGTTGCAGCCATCCGTAGCCCGAGGACAGAATACCAGAGAACAGAATTACCCGTGCTCTCGGAGAGGAAGAGGTGGCGTACCTCTCTCTCCTGTCAATCACAGTGATGCTAGCCAATCACATGCATCTCATGAATACAGAAGTGGGTGGAAGCACTTTACTAGAAGTCGAGTCCAGAATCCAGAAACAAATCCTTCAATGTTTAATGATGAGCTGAAAGTGAGTTAAAATACGAATGAAACCGGAGAGAAACCATCCGAATATGAATTGTAGCTCTTATCACAGACCAAGATGTGTCATGGCTGAACACGTTACCAAATTAAGTGTTATGAACACTGGGGAAAATGTGACATGTGGAAAAAAAAAAAAGGTCACTGAACATCAGGTGGTCACGATATGTTCTTGTGTATAAACAGAAGTGTTAAGTGACGCAGGGTTGGAAACTGTAATAAAGGACCATGATGCTTCATTGTGATATGAAAGGAAGCTCAGAAGAGCATGTGAGGTACAAGTCAACGCTGGACCATCTTTGCCTACAATGTCCTCCACTCGGTTGCCATCTCGATAACGCCCGTCGGTTATCCTGGGGTAACAAGGTCCCCTGGATTTCTATTTGGGACACTTTAAGTTAAATATCTCCTCTTGTCACAACAAACTCAGTACTGCACAACGCGACAGTAAGGTTGCATCACATGAACCCTCAAACAGACCTGAGAGGTAAGATATGTGAGAGGTGTAAAAAAAAAAAACACAGGCCCTGGTCTACAGAGATGTGTGTGTATGTATGTGTGTGTGTGTGTGTGTGGGGGGGGGTGTTGATCGGGTGAGTCATCCCTCATTATATTCCTTAACAAGTGACTTTTGGTTCTTGAGCAAAGAGCCACAATGTTCTTCTGAATCGCTACTTACAAAATTTGAACCCAGTAAGTAATGGGTGTGGTCTCATCTGAGATGGCTCCGCCCCTAACCAGAGGTTCACTGATTGGTTTAAAGATGACAAATGAACTCAGTTGTATGCCATGGCCTTCACAGTCAGCAGATCTCAAATAAATTACAGGTAGGGTAAATTTTGGCCTGCCACGCCCAATCATTTGTCAGACATATAATTCATACTGAAAGCCATCCATCCAGTGAAAAACATACAACCTTGGGGGCAGTGAACGCACTTGCCCAGAATGGTGCACACCCACTGTCAAGATGCCCTTGCTCAAGGGCACTTCCACCAGTACAGGGGATCAAACCAGCAACAATCCGGTCACAAGGTCAGTTCTCTAACATTGAGCCTCGGCTGCCCCGTAACACGAGTTATAGTTACGTTGCAACTTTTCAGCTGTCTGCATATGCTTAACATCAGGTAGATGTCTAAACGCAGTCTACACCAACCTCTATCAATCGCTCAAAATCTTCCAGTGATTCTTTAACCTCTTTCTCCTGCCACCTGCCCCTCTCACCTCTCCACAAAGTCCTATAAAGTTACAGTATTATGTAACTCTAAAAGACTTTATAATAAGGAAATGGACACAACTGTACAAAAGCAAGCACTCGTCACGTCCAGCAGACGTTAATGACTACTAAAAGTTAAACATCCCAGTTTATCACAGCTCCAGGACGCCACATGATGTAATTATGAATAGTTCTGGTAAGATGAGCAGTAAGTGTGTAACGTATCTGGATAAATGAATGGTTCTGAATGAAACCTAGGCTCCTGTCTTACGATATACTACGACTGCATCACCGTTGTGTGTTTGAACAGTTGTTTATGACACACACTTTGTGTCACGTGAAACTTGTCAGCTGCCGTGTGACATCTGATTCCAGACGTTTTAATAACTGACTGTTTAATCCATTGATCTGTTGTTATTTTTTATGTTGGTCAGCTGGTCAGAGTTCATTTTATCAAAACGCAACAAGAGCTAATTTATTACAACCAAAAAAAATATGCAAAGCAACTACTAAGTGACACAGGGCCTGTTTTAAAACCTAGCGAGCTGCCTTGCTGCCCACCTAGTCAGCTGCCTACGTAGTAAGGATTGCAACTCCTGATTGCAGATTATTGAGACGCTCTAGTTAGACCGTGATTCGCTTACTAAGTTAACAGAGTTATCTGCAGGACATTCAAACCAACGGGCTGAGGCGACATAACCCACTAGCATGCCAGGAAGCTAGCATATGAAAACTGTTCAGTTGTCACTGCCAAACCCAAAATAGTTAATAAATTACACTTGTACACCTTTATAAAAATTCCAGATTAATGAGAATTATTTATATTTGAAAATAACTTCCTGCTCACTGCTCTGCTTCTGTCCACCATATTAGACATTTTGTGAACACTTGGATTGCTTTTGCCCCTGAGGCAGCACAAGGAGCTCCCACAATACTCAGATAGAATAAATGGTCAGAATAAGGCATCACAATAGGCAGTATTTTGAGGCATCTGATAACTGAGACAGGCTTCTTCTCGGTAGAATGAGTAGGATGATGTAAAATTCTTTTCTATAAAGAAAGCTCACTATGTTGAGACAGTATCTAAAATAATTAAATATACAGCAAAAAATAAATACATTTAAAAAAACAATTAGGGGACACACAGCAAATTTTATACATACACATCTCATAACTACCAATAATCTGATTTTGCCTATAACTGGATTAACATGTTCACATGCAGGTTTATAATCTAATAACAAATAAAATACATCTGTCTACATGAGTTAATCTTGGACATATTTTTTGTACATCTTTAAATTAGTTGTTACTTTATAAGTTACTACTACTAACTTAAAACTACTTTAAGAAAGGCAACTTATTTTAAAATAAAGAACCGTTCTTAACATACACAATACACAGTTATAGATTGATACCGGTTATTTTTGGCAATTATTCAGCAGTACGTGATTAATCGCCACAGACACACCCACAAAACTTCCTCAAACATAATCATTTGTTGTTTACGTGGCTTTAGTAATCGTACGATCAGATAATTGGAGTATGTATACGTAATCGTTCAAAGTAAATGTTAAACGACAAAACCAAGAACAAAGATGACAACTGACTTGTTCAGTTCACACTATACACAATTAACTTGT
This sequence comes from Duopalatinus emarginatus, assembly GCA_028565595.1. Lineage (NCBI taxonomy): Eukaryota > Metazoa > Chordata > Actinopteri > Siluriformes > Pimelodidae > Duopalatinus > Duopalatinus emarginatus. The sequence goes on along the minus strand of JAOVVF010000030.1, from coordinate 3,865,539 downwards.
CTTTATCAGGCTCCATGAAATTAAACCAAACCTGACTTTAATCCGACTTGAGTTGTTACAATACGCTGTGTACACATCTGCCTAAATAATATGAATCGACCAGATCAGATTCATTTAAGTGTGCACACATCTAACTGGCATCTCTACGAGATTTCTAGAAATGAAACCTGATAACAGCCTTAATCCAGTTTACTATGTCAACTCCATGCTGTTTATATAGTGTTTGAATAATCCGAATCATCCAAATCAGATTACTCTGAGTGTACACACACATAACCAGTGTTTCTACAAGATTTCTAGAAACAAGATTTGATGACAGCCTTAATCCAATTTACAATGTCTCTCCATGCTGTTTATATATAACGTTTGAATAATCTGAATCATCCAAATCAGATTACTCCGAGTGTACACACACATAATCGGTGTCCTTACAGGATTTCTACAAACGAGACTTGATGACGACCTTAATACAAATTACAAGGTCTCTCCATTATGTTTAGGTACTACTTGAATAATCCGAATCATCCAAATCGGACTACTCCAAGTGTACATACACATAATCGGTGTCCTTACAGGATTTCTACAAACGAGACCTGATGTAATCCAATTTACAAAGTCTCTATGATGTTTAGGTACTACTTGAATAATCTGAATCATCCAAATCGGATTAGTCCTCGTGTACACACACGTAAGTGGTGTCCTTACAGGATTTCTACAAACGAGACCTGATGTAATCCAATTTACAAAGTCTCTATGATGTTTAGGTACTAC
>JAOVVF010000030.1:3817383-3827632 GCA_028565595.1 Duopalatinus emarginatus | reverse complement strand
TAAATACACACACACACACACACACACACACATATATATATATATATATACACACAATATAAGATCATTTATATTATAATAAATTAAATTTTAATGCAAATTATATAAGACTATTTGATTAATTATAATATATAATTAATATTTAGTATAAAATATAATTTAACATGTCAAACATTTGCATGTGAAAGTAAACTACTCATTACAGTAATAATTAGTTCAATAATAATTATTTTTTAAATGTTTTCTAAATGACAAAAACATTAAACGTAAGTAAGATAGTTACATACTGGATTACAACCAAACCCAATCAGAATAGTCTGAATCTCAGACCAAACTAATATTCAACCCCTAGGGTAATTACGGTCAGTTTCTCCAGTGTAAATGTGTGAAGGGTTTATACCCAGCAGTCTGAACAAACACTACTGAGAACAGGCTTGAGCCATTCTTCCCTCTTTGGGCTCTGATCTGTCTTGGCTTGGACGACTGCTCTGGAGCTCCCCTACACAGTGCAGCCCATCTGTTCTGGACCTGCTTTTTACCAAATAACACACACACACACACACACACACATACACACACACACACACACACACAGCCTACCCCAAGCTTATCCACCCACTCTCCTGCATACGAGTGCTTTCGTGATATAAGCATATACAGCTTGCCTTGGTTTTCTTGACAATATCCTTTTTAAAAAAACAAAAAAACAAACACGTTATCACTTTGTTGGTTATGTGAAATCACAGTCTTGAATATACAGTCATCAAGAGGCAGCCATAGCATGAGGTTAGGAATCAGCCTTGGCTGAAAGTTTGCATGTTTGTTCCCCCATACCGACAAGACACGGCAAGGCACCCAACCTCAAACTGCTCCCCAGGCATCATGGATAGGGTTGTCCCTTTAATCTAGGTAATACAGATTACTGCCACTACTGTACACATTAACTAGTTTACTGTATATGTTTCACTGCACGGATGGGTTAAATGCAGAGGCCATATTCCTCTGAATGCAAGCACGGTAGGTCAATCTCTTCACTTTCACTTTCAAGAGAAGAGGACAGGAGAAGTTCTGTCCTCTCTAACAGGCCAAGCACATTAAAAATGTGCTTTTTTTCTTTGAAATACTGCAGTTTACACATTTTACACAGAAGTACAGAAACTCAGATCAGATTTCAGATTCTGAAGCTCGCAGCCAGAAAAGTGTGCAAAAGATATTATGGCCCACGGCTGCTTTAAATTCCTTAAAAGGAATTCTGCAGTGTTTTTAACCTGTCTTTCAACTGTATCTGAAGAATTCACGAAACTTTATACAGACAAAAGAACTGCAGAACTCCAAACTCACACGTACGCAAGTGGCAGAAAAACTGGTACACCAGTCTACATGGGGGGGCAGCCGTGGCCTAGTGGTTAGGGAACCGGTCTCATGACCGGAAGGTCACGGGCTCGATCCCCACCCAGGGCAAGACACGACTGAGGTGCCCTTGAGCAAGGCACCTAACTCCCCTAACTGCTCCCCGGGCGCCGTGGTTTGGGGCTGCCCCCCGCTCTGGGCAAGTGTGCTCACTGCCCCCTAGTGTTCACTGGTGTGTGTGTTTCACTGCTCGGATGGGTTAAATGCAGAGGTCAAATTCCTTCTGTGTGCAAACACAGTAAGGCAAAATAGTTCACTTTCGTTCTTTTTCATTAATACTTGGTAGGTCCGCAATGAGGCGGACAAGCTTTTGGAAATATTTAGTAAGCAATGAACACGAGACTTCCTCTAGAAATGTCCAGGTGTAGGATTTCTGATCTCTACGCATTGTACAACAACAAATGTGCTTGATAACGTCGAGATCTGGCAACAGAGCTGCGAATGGCAAAACCCCAAACTCAGATGACTGTTCATCTAACCATAATTTGGCATCTCTGGACGTGTGTGGTGGTGCATTGTCCTGTTGGAAGAGGCCAAACCTATCAGAATAAACGCAGGACATGAACGGGTGTAACTCACCAGAAAGGAGACGTTTGTAGATGTACCAGGGGTCCCATAAAATGCCACCGAAACAAACCTCATACTATTACGGAGCCACCGCCAGCCTATGTATTTTGCATTGACTCACTTACACAATTCTACATATTTTCCCAATCATTCACCATCTTTTTAGATCTTCAAAAAAACCTCAAACCACCAAGTCTTTTTTTATACATATATTTTAGCAGCTGTAGTCAAAAGAAATGTAATAAAACAATTGCAAGCAATATTCTTATTATTATCAACACTTTTTAAAAGTAAAAAAAAAAAAATCAAAGACAACGGAGGAAGCAGGTGTCTACAGCAGCGCACTCTTGATGTACGACAGAAGACACATGTTCTGGTTGAGGAGCGTCTGTATGGAGGTCCACGTCCCCTCTACGAGTTCGAGCACTTTCTCGGTCTCCTGCATGAGGTCAGGCTGCTCCGCAATTAAGCGCAGGTGAAGCTAAAAGGGGACACAGTAATAAAGACTGTAATCAGCCACTGTAGGAGAAGACTGTGTTTATATATTGCAATAGACAGTTTTAGACAGAGGTGGAGAGCTAGATGGAGAAAAAACCTTCCAGATTCGGAAGCTTGTGGTCAGAAGAGTGTACGAAAGATACCAGTAAACAATGTGGACGACAAGCAAAGCATCATAATTGTAATTTAAATGGTCTGACAAGTTTTTATAGCTATTAGTAATACAGGAGAATATGTAGAAGTAGCAGCAGTAGATTATATACACCATAACATCAGCCATAACATTAAAACCACAGAATCATGGAGCGGTGACGTGAGCCACATCAGATAACTCATTACAATGGCACTTGTACTGGGATTGGATTTTTTTTAGGCAGAACCTGAACAGTCAAATTTGATGTGTTGAAAGCAGAAAAAATGGGCAAGTATAAGAATCTGAGCAAGGGCCAAATTGTGACATCTTGGTCAGATGTGGGATTGTGGGATATGCAACGAATATCTCTACAAAAGTGGTCTAGGAAGAGACACTCATGGGAGCCCAAGGGTCAAGTCTAGCCAGTCTGGTCCGATCCCACAGAAGATCCACAGAAGGATGTGCTATTAACGTCTCTGTTCCAGACACCACAGAACAAACCTGAGGTTCAGTGACTCACTGACCACTGTGTTTGGAATTTGACCTCCACATTTTACCCATCCGTACAGTCAAACACACACTCGAGGGCACTCTGGGACCTTATTGAAGTCAGCATCAGACAAGTCGGTTCACTCGCCACCATTTTCGGTCACGCCTCCGGGCAGTTATTTTAAGACACTCCTATCTCTTTGAATGGGGAGATGTCTATTTCTCCAAAACTAAAATATTAATTACCGACAAAAAAAAAAAAGTTTTAAATCACTGGTAAAAATCTGATAAAACGGTGAACCTTATCTTTGCTCTTTTACTAATATAACGCAGAAACACAAATATAACTTTGATTAATATAACATAAAAAAGATTTTTGATGTTCGTCTGGTTACTACGAATGCGCATAACGGGAGCCAAAACTTTACTACACCTTTCTGCTTAACGCCCGTTTCCATGACAACAAAAGACGCATGATGCAATATCAAAGTTTTTTTATATTTACAATACTAAACGAACAATATAATAATTATCATAATAATAATTATTATTATTATTATTATTGAAGTCAATAATTATTATTATAATTATCTCAAAATAAAACAAGTAAAACAAGTTCTTGTACAACACTGTCCTATCAACATGCATCAGAAACCAGTTAAAGAAAAGGCAACAGCTTCACTAATCTGCGCATACGTTAAAGAAGGACTACGATAGGCCCATATTTCCCCTTTTGACACCTTTACTAATCATCTTTTTATTGACAAGTGGAAATTTTTATAAAGCAGAGGCCATCTTGGCCAACATAGGTTTCACCATTCATTTCATATTATAAAGATTTCTGACCCTATCCACAGCTTCTGGGAAGCAGTTAGGGGTTAGGTTGCTTAAGGGCAGTTCAGTCATGTCTTTTGACCACTGTGGAGTAAAACACACACATACGCACTAGTGAACACACACTAGGAGGCAGCGAGCCTATCCACAGGGGGTATCTTTCAGGCGTGAGGATGCCACTTCCGGAACCACAAGCCTACGGGTGCCCGCAGGTCTTGTGGCATCCAACTTCAGAGGTAGAAGTTTAGTTAGGCGGTTTTAATCTAATGGCTGATTGATGTGTGTTATAGCAGAAAATATTTTGCTTACTTAAACTCTGCTGCCATCTGCTGGCCAAATTGGAAAAAAATAATTTAAATTTGATTTTAGGCTAGTATTAAAAATACAAATAGAGGGATTGCTACATTGTTACTAGCAGGTCTCATTACGCAGTTGTGTTTTATGCAGGTTTGGAGAGATCAAAATTGGTAAATAATAATAATAATAATAATAATAAAAACACACCTTCAGGAAAAGGGCTAGATAGGCCTGTGCCAGGTCGAAGTCCTGCTTCAGCCTCAGCATGCTGCTGATCATCCTGAGAAAGCTCTGCATGACACTGAAGTCTCCACCCATATCCGGTGCTAAGCTTCGCAGCTCCGTGTCAATAGCAGAAGGGCCCAAATCCTTCAGGTGCCTCACCGCTGCCTCATCTGAAACAGGAGGTGCAGGAGAAGATATAAAGCCAGACTCAGGCGTGTGTGTGTGTGTGTGTGTGTAAGACAGAATCAGAATAAAAGTCATCAGTCTTACAGAGATTGTTGTCTAGCGCTTCTTCAAGCAGGAGGTAGAAATTGGATTTTTGAGCCAGAAATCCAATGTTGAACACCTTGGACTGTGAAAGAGAAAGAGGATCAGTGGGCGGGTGATAAGTGATGAGTAAACGGGAAGGAAAACACTTGAAGCCTGCTGTTATGGACAATAAACAAACAGCGGGATGTGTTAGGAAAAGTTGCACTTTTATTATTATTTTTTTAATTATAATAACCACGTCAAACACCGGATCAGCCAAAACAGCCACCAAAACAGCTCTGATTAATCAGGACTCTACAAGACATCTTCTGTAATATGTGGTGCCAAAACATTAGCAACACAACAGCAAGACTAAGTGGGTCTAGCCTTCGACCCCCATGCACATCGGTGAGCATTAGGCACCCATGACCCTGTTTCTGGTTCACCGGTTGTCCTTTCTTGGACCACTTTTAGCAGCTGTATACCAGAACACACCCTGTAAGACAGAGCTGCTGTTTTTAAAAAAAAAGAGAAAGTGAACTATTTGCCTACTGTGGAGGAATTTTACCTCTGAATTTAACCCATCTGTGCAGTGAAACACACAACAGTAAACACTAGGGGGCAGTGAACACACTTGCCCGGAGCAGGGGGGGGTGGAGGGGAAACCCCAAACCACTGATACGATGGTGATGCAGCAAGTCATCAATTCGGTCGATTTTAAAGATTCATACCCTTGCCCATTTTTCCTGCTTCTAACACAACAGCTTTTTGTTCACTTGACAGGTGCCACTGTAATGCCACTGATGCCAAATTACGGTTAGAGGAACACTCATCTAAGTTAAATTTTTTCTCTTCACAACCAAATCACCAGATGTTTACGTTATGGGCAGCCGTGGCCTAGTGGTTAGGGAACCGGTCTCTTGACCGGAACGTTGTGGGTTCGATCCCCGCCAGGGCAAGACACGACTGAGGTGCCCTTGAGCAAGACACCTAACTGCCCCAACTGCTCCCCGGGCGCCGTGGTTTGGGGCTGCCCCCCAAATTACAATGCAAGTGTGTTCACTGCCCCTAGTGTTCACTGGTGTTTGCGTGTGTTTCACTGCACGGATGGGTTAAATGCGGTGGTCACATTCCTCTGTGTGCAAACACGGTAGGCAAATAGTTCACTTCACTTTCACTTCACTTTATTGAACACATCTGGGATGCATTGTAAATGTTCTGTGGAACACAGAAATCCTAAGCCTCAGAATACAACAAAATTATGGACCGTTCTGCAGGAAGTAAGGTGTTCACCAGATACAGAATATTTCCATAAGCTTGTGAAGTCCATCCTCATGGGGGATCTACCAAATATTAGACTGATGCACTAGTTTTTGTGGACGTTTGATAAAACTAATCAAAAACTTCTAAACAGCCTAATACGTGACCGAGCAGTGTAAAAGTGCAGAAGTCATGTGTTCACCTGTTCCTCTTTGGATGTATCAGGAAGAGCGAATTGAGGTACGAGTCCAGGAACAGTGGGGATGAAGAACGGGGCTGCTTTGGGCACTTTGGGCGGTTCCTTCGGCTTGTTCCTTTTCTACAATAACAAAACATTACAAAAACATAAACATAATAGATCCAACAAAGTAATCAAGATCATCTCAACTGTACGACACACACCTTAATAATGTCCAGGTTGAGAAGATTCTTCCAGCGTGAATCCGGCAGCAAAGACAGCGTGACCAGCTGTTCGTCCAGCTGCTCAGGGGACACGTACTCGTCCATTTCGGAGCTCTCGTGTTCCTCAAGCTCTTCTTCGTCGTCTGTTCAACGCAAGTCTAATGTCAGAGTGTGTGATGATGTATAATGTGGAGTGTTTTCTGATGTGTGGGGATGCGAAGAAAACGCTCACCTTTGCTTGGGCAGGTGCCGGGCAGCATGACCACGGTAGGTTCGTAATCATCAGGTAGGGGGCGCAATGACACCAAACTACACAACGTGTTGTTGGACCTGGAACGGAAAGTAGGTGAGGTTTAGATACTATTTAGAGAATAGCTTCATTGCTTGTTTTTTTAAAATGCACGTTAGTACAGCCTTAAGGTGCTCCTCAGGTATCCATGTTGGGCCCTTAAACGCATGTATGTACATTAAACTGGCTCTGAGTGTGAGAGATCCTGCCCCGTAGGGGACCTAACAAGTATTAGACTGATATACCACCAGCGTTGCACAGAATCCCCGATGTGCTCAATAACAGTGAGATCTCAAATGAGAGTTCCTCTGCACATAAAGTAGCGTCGCTATTAACGGTGTAACAAAGCATCGTGATGCAAAATTGTGACGATGTGCATCATGGAGACGGAAGGATATCATATTTTGTGATTTCCCATCTAATGCAGTTGCAACTCAGACTAGCACGTCCTGCGCCATGCTCCACAAAAACAGTCGTTAGCAATGGAGCTCCTTCATTTAAGCATCTCGGATTCTGCCTTGAAATGTGGACTTATGTGGCATGACATGTGTAGGTTGAGCTAAGCTCAGTAAACCTGTTTGTTTACTTTGATTTAAATTTAGGATAGAGCTTTGTTATTTAAAAAGCTGTTACAATAACACATTTTGTACACTTAAGTAGACTTGTTTTTTTTTCCTGCTTCAGAAAGACAAATGCAATGCCTTTACTTGGTTATTTATCATATCTATGCTAATTGCCAATCGCTAATGTTAGCGTTTGTCATAATGCTAACTGCTAATGTTAATGACGAATGCTAACTGCTAATGCTAAGTGCCCGTGCTAACGTTTGGCCTAATGCTAACGTTTGTCTAAATGCTAATTTTAACGACTAATGCTAACTGCTAAGGCTAACGGCTAATACGAACTGCTTATGCTAACTGCTAATGCTAACGTTTGGCCTTTAGCGCTAATGGCTAATGCTAACGGCTAATGCAAACGGCTAATGTTACAGCTTATGCTAACGTTTGGCTTAATGCTAACGTTTGTCTAAATGCTAATTTTAACGACTAATGCTAACTGCTAATGCTAACGGCAAATACGAACGGCTTATGCTAACTGCTAATGCTAACGTTTGGCTTTTAGTGCTAATAGCCAACGGTCAATGTTAAAACAAAATGCTAATGGCTAATACAAACGGCTTATGCTAACAGCTTATGCTAACAGCTTGGCGTTTGTCTTAATGCTAATAGCTAACAGTTAATGTTAATACAAAATGCTAATGCTAACTGCTAATGCTAACTGAGCTACAATGAACAGGCATTTTCTTCAGGAAAAGCTAGTTTAACATATTTATTTTCATTTCTTTTCATTTCATCAAAATTGTTCTTCAAATATTTTTACAATAGTGCCTTTTTCTTGGCTTGCGCACTTAAAAAATAAAAAGTAAATGTGTCAATTCGTCATTCAAATTCTGTTTCAGATATCGCGAGAAAATTGAAACGCGAATCCAGAATCATAAATCGAATCAGAGCAGAGTACATGGTTCCATCTCTAGTCTCCAGACATGTGATGTGCCTCATTGCGCTATTAGAAGAAGTCAAACCCGTCACAACGAACGCAGGACATGAACTGGTGCAACTTGTCATAAAGGAGACACAAAAACCCTGGTCACCTGTCAGAGATGTTTGTAGATGTACCAGGGGTCCCATGAAATACCAGCTAAACAATCCCCACACCATTAAGAAGCTCCCAGCAGCCCATGTGTTTTGCATAGTCTCATCTGTACCGTTTTTTTCTTCTCCTTGCAATTCAGTATACGTATTTACAAGAAGTAGAAAATATACACCTTCTACTGTTCTAGTATCCTGTTTTTAGCATCTGATTCAAAGCGTCAGAGTTCATTAATGTACACAGATTTTTTTTTATGTAGTCATAATTAGAGCAACCATGACATGAGTCAAAGAAAGCCAGCCTACACAGATTAGACTGTCATAACTGTGTTAGAATTTGGGATTATTTCATGTCAGGGATGTACAGATAATGTTAAAACCAAAATAGAGATAATAACAGGGGGGAAAAAACTAAAATTGGTTAGAAATAGGGGATTTACAAACACTTACGGAAATAAAAACCGGTGTGAAAATTCAGTTGAGAAGTTTTCCCAGGTCAGACATGCATCATATGAGTTTAATTGAATTTAATAATATAAAAACTACAAGGTAAAGATTAAAGGAAAATAATAGGAAAAAGAGGGAATGGGCAGGGGGGTTTTCTAGGAGGAAGAAGATTTCTTACCACAGGTAAATACCCAGACTGTCCACATGGGCTGAGGCGAGGACGTTCCCAGTAGGAGAGAAGCTGACGCCCACGGCTGCAGTGTCTACCAGGAAACAGTCGACCAAGCTGCATTCGTGAAAGCGAGGGGGGAAAACGTGTTAACCTCAAGGCCACAGGCACGAAGATAAGCCATCAGACTTCAAAACATTTGCGCATCACTATCTGCAGCTCGACAAGATAAAGCGTTATCTGCGGAGACGATTTCACTGGGCTCTGTTCATTAAGAAGTGAGTCGGATGACTGGGCAAAAAGGTCATCGTGCAAAATCAGGCGGAGGAAATCATTCAGAAAGCGAAACCAGGTGAAAGCCTGGCTGGTCTTCCCCCTGCGACGGAGGAGCGCGCCGTAGCGAAGTGATGTCCTGAAGTCACTGAAAAAGTCTCACCTGCCAGAAGGAAGGTCCCACGTCCTGATAGTGCAGTCCATAGAGGCGGTTATTAACCATCGTCCGTCTGGGCTGAACGTCTGTACACGAACAAGAATGAAGGAAAAACGTCGACAGTGATCACTTATTGAAGCTTGTATGAACACGGACGTGTGTACTACCTTGATGAAAGCAGAAATGCCGTGACCTTTTAAAAGCGAGGGAAAAAAAAAAAAGAAACCTCACCATATCATTAATCTGCCCACGTTGGCCAGAGAAGTGACGTACGATCCGCTTCATCTCCATGTCGAAGATACTGATCGTGAAGTCATCGAGCGCTATGGCCAGCATCCCACTGAGGAAAAATTGAAACATGCGGGTGATTCAGAATGAGCTGCTGCTCATTCGAGAGGCTTTTTCCAAACAATAGACGAGTGAGCAACGGGTTTGTCTGATGACGCGCCCTCACCTGTCTCTGTGTAAGAGTGTGGACGCCGGCGCTGCTTGCAGGCTGTGCGTGGTTAACAGTTCTTTCGATTTGAACCTCCACACCTTCAGCAGACCGTCGGCTCCGGCGCTGACCATCAGCTGGTTCAGCGCGTCCACGGACACGCCTCTGACCTGCCCCGAGTGTGCTGCAAATACAGCGAACATAACACGTAAGACATGAGCTGTTTATAGAAATACAAGTCAGTCAGTCAGTGTGGAAGCGACGTGCCACGTGAGCTGACCTCGGTCTTGTCCATACTGTCCTCTGTGGAGACCAGACTGCATGTTGTAGACGTCGATGTGTCCTGAGGACAGAGCGATCACGGCAAAGTTCCCGCAGGAGGTGACGTCTACAGCCTGGAGGGAAGAGATTTGAAAACGAAGAAACAAAGTCAAACTAAAACACTTAAAACACACACACATTATA
>JAOVVF010000030.1:3768537-3780398 GCA_028565595.1 Duopalatinus emarginatus | reverse complement strand
TATATATACACAAAAATAGTTATAGATTAACTATGTAAAACTTTGTATTCTGTAGTATTTCATTTTGTTTGAAAAAAAAAAAATCCAAGCCCATGTTTCTGTTTCTCAGGTATGCCATGGCAGTGATGAACCACCATGTGTGTCCAGTCGAAAACTGGTAAGTCAGCAATTTCCATAAGCCTTTAAAAACCCTCAGGTCATCATTATTATATGTGTGGCAGCCTGAAAAAAACACTTTGTTTTTCCCTTACTGCTCGCTATGGCAGCACATATTTTAAAGTGAAACGATATTGAGCAGTTCGATATAGCATGGTCCCTGTACATGGATTAAACACAAAATCATGAAAAACCCTGTCCATGAAAACATTTTATACTATACTTACCGATCAACCATAATGTTAAAAACCACTGACAGGTCGTGTAAATGACACTAGAAAGGATTTATTAGGCAGCAAGTGAACAGACAGATCTCAAATTTAATGTCGGAAGCTGAAAAAATGGGCATGTGTAGGACAAATAGACACAAATATGTTATGTCTAGACGACCGATGTCCAAACCAGCAGGTCTTGTGTGGTGTGTCCAAGTATACACTGGGTAGTACCTAATAAAAAGTGGTAGAAGGAAACTAACCAGTGAAGGTCATGGAAACTCAAGACTTACTAATGTGCTGGATGGGAGGGGGTGGGGGGGGGGGGTGAAGCCTATCCTGTTTGGTCAGATCCCACAGAAGATCTGAAGGATCTGATGCTAACACATTCAGAGGACTTGTGGAGCCCAGAACTGTTTTGGGATTTCCACTTGTTTTGGTGGAATTATCTTCAGCACTGGGTTTATTTGTGATGTCACACACAGAGTGGTGCTTGATGGCTTAATTCCTTTTAAAATTCTGTAGTATTTTATTACTAAGAAAGCTTTAGGTATGCCGTCCGTTTTCCATCTGTATCAGTTCTTCTAGCGAGCTGTATTGTTTGCCCAGCAGGGGGCTCACATCCCACCTGTTAGCCATCGTTCTTATCACCAGCGGTTTCTCAATGTCAGATACGGCTCATTATTGAGCTGCATTCCTAGGAAAGTACTAGAACTGATCCATAAAATTCAACCAAGGATTCTTTGTTCAGAGAATTTATAAGGATGGCAGAAGTGTATTTTCGGTGTTCGTAACACCCCCACATTCCTAAAAAACGTGCATGTATTTTGAAGTGTAGCGCAGAATTAATGAAGGAACATTTTCACTGATGTACACATGTAGACTTGTGTCTGCTGTTGACAACAGTAGCATCTATAGGTACTTTATATACAGAAACCCAACCATGTCCTGACTACTCTTATGACAGGGAATTTTATGATACGTGCAGTATGATACTTAAGAAAAGATTCAAAACAAAATAAAACCAGTTGCACAGTTTTAAAGTTAAGGTGTCTGGACAGGGTTTAGACATAAAACCCAGTGTCCCCCCCCCCCCAAAAAAAAAATTAAAAAAAATACCCAGTCTTTGCTGGCTGTTTGATAGAATTCAGCCACAGCGATATCTGGACGGGTTTTTCCAGGCTGCCTCGCACACACACACACACACACACACATTGCGGAAAATCAGGTCCTGCTCTATCACACTATCTAACAGACTGTTCAATGATTCACAGGACGTATAATGTGACATGTAGTGAGGAAACAGCCAAGAGGGGCTTCCCCAAGACCTGCTGCACTCCACAGGACATCCCTCTAATCAGGTTTATTTTTTTTGTTCTCCTCCTCCTACAGCCAGATTCTTGTGCTCAGATTTTCTGTAAGATCAAATCTTCAATGTCTGATAGCGCTGGTTGTGATTGTCTTTTTCAGTAAATGTGGCTGCTACCCACCCGAGAGCTGTCTCTTCAGTCTTATAGGCAACGTCGGGGCGTTTATGGGTAAATAATCATCTCAGGCTTGCTCGTGAGTGCTTTATATGTGTGAATCTGTCAGGCTGGAAACACTGATAACAGACAACGCTGTGGTTTTGCACTCGACTGCGTACTTTATATGAGACATTAATGCAAGTCTTAGGATGCTATTGCATATGAGACAACTTCTGTTCGGTTTGGTTTGGTTTGATTTGAACTTTTGCCCAAGAAAAATATTGAGCTTAAATTGTACTTACAATACAAAGATGGGGGAAAAACGCTTTAGATGTGTGAGAAAAAACAAAAATACCAAAAAGACATAGCTAGCACTATGTAGATTCAATTCAGTTCAGTTTTATTTTATAGTGCCTCAAAAATTTTATCCCTGATAAGCAAACCGAAGGCAACAGTGGCACGGAAAAAGCCGCTGAGAAGACAAGAGGATGAAACCTTGGCCGCATACATAGTATTCGTAAAACACCTGGCCGATTTACTACATTGAAGTATGCGAAGATAGCACACTGTGGTCCAGTAATCTATCCCATGATTCAACTAAAGCTGTGAAACACATTAAGTAACGTTATGATTATGTACAACCCCAAGTAACGTAGCTTCAACGGGGGCAGCCGTGGCCTAATGGTTAGGGAACCGGTCTTGTGATCGGAAGGCCCCAGGTTCGATCGCAGCACAGGGCAAGACACGACTGAGGTGCCCTTGAGCGAGGCACCTGACTCCCCTAACTGCTCCTCATGGTTTGGGACAAGTGTGTTTACTGCCCCCAAGTGTTCACTGGTGTGTGTGTTTCACTGCACGGATGGGTTGAATGCAGAGGTCACATTCCTCTGTGTGCAAACACAATAGGCAAATAGTTCACTTTGAAGTAGTTCACTTTTCACTTTCACTTTCAAGAGGAATGACAAACACGTTTTGCCAGTCAGTCAGTCAGTCAATCGGCCATTTTCTTTCCGGTGCAAGGCAGGAATATCCCCCAGACAGAGCACCAATCCATCACAGGGTAAAACACACACACACACCCATTCACTCACACACTAGGACAATTTAACACATACAATTTGCCTACCGTGTCTGTTTATCGGAAGGTGGGAGGAAACCGGAGCACCCTGCAAAAACCCACGTTTAGTGTTTTGTTTTTTTCCTGCTTCCTTCTTTTTACCTGCAGCGTGACTCTGAACTGAGCCTCTGTCCTTTAGCTCAGGTTGTGGTTCATGGATCACGTTAATAAAAATGCTGCAGGTTGTGATGTGGGCGTGTAAACAAATGAGCCAGAGCGGGATGCGGGGTGTAGACACAATTGCAGGTTTATTCACAAGCCTAAAAAAAATTTTTTTAAAAGGTTATAATAAAAAAAAAAAAACAGGCAAGAAGTCAGGTGATATGCAAACAGTGTGTCAAAGGCAAAAACAAAAGGTTGGGTACAGATTAGCTTTGCATCGAACTAAAGAAACTACAGGTTTTAAATACTCATACAGCAGCCGTGGCCTAGTGGTTAGGGAACCGGTCTCGTGACTGGAAGGTCGCGGGTTTGATCCCCACCCAGGGCAAGACACGACTGAGGTCCTTGAGCAAGGCACCTAACTCCCCTAACTGCTCCCCGGGCGCCGTGGTTTGGGGCTGCCCCCTGCTCCGGGCCAGTGTGTTCACTGCCCCCTAGTGTTCACTGGTGTGCATGTGTGTTTCACTGCATGGATAGGTTAAATGCGGAGGTCACAGTAAGTAAGGCAAAATAGTTCACTTTCACTTTCTTTCACATACACACAGGGCCCCAAAACAGGTGGACATGATTAACTAAATGAATAAGACACAACATATGTGGGAAAGACAAACTAGTATTTAGGGGATTAAGGGTGCCACTGTTTTAAGATGGTCTGCTGGGAATTCTGGGAAATGGAATTTCGCCTGGCAGAGGCTGCAGGCCTGATACAAGTGATGTTTCGAAGCAGATATTGAAAAGGGAATCTTTCCACTGAAGCACACCTGCAGACTGGCTAGACTGTAGATACTCTATATACAGAAACCCAACCGACTCGTGCCTGTGTAATTCATTTGTTTCTACTGATTGAAAAAGTCAGTTTGAAACATCAGTGTACTGCATAAGAAGACTTTAACAGGCTCCTTATGCAACATGATGACTCAGCATGCAGTATGATACTATAGGAAAGACTCAACTGCTGGAAGTGAATCAAACATGCCGAGTATTTTGGTCCGCACCCTCCACAAATCATAAGCAAACAAACAAAAGTATTTTTTTACTGATTCAGATTCAGGCCACTCATTTTATATTTACAGGAATGGCCAGAAACTGTTAATGGTTAATGACCGGAAAAATGAGATCACGGATACAAGTGGCTGAAATGAGCTTCCTCTGCATGGGGTCTGGACTCCCCCTTAGAGATAAGGTGAGGAGCTCGGTCACCCGGTAGAGACTCGGAGTAAAGCCACCGCTCCTGCAGGTCAAGAGGAACCAGTTGAGGTAGTTTGGGTGTCTGGTTAGGAGGCCTCCCAGATGCTTCCCTGGCAGAGGGTTTTAGGGAAGGCATTTCCATGAGGAGATGCCGGGGAAGACCAAGTACATGTCTCTTGGCATCCTCCCAGAAGAGCTGCTGCCCTACAACAAGACAGGAAAAGGAAAAGCGGGAGATGACAGATTATTTTATTTATTCGTTTTCAACCATATTATATTGTTCATTGCTCTCTTTCTCTTTGTCTTTCTCTCTCTGCACAGTGGTGATGATTTGCCTGTTGCGTTACGCTCACGTGATCGAGCACAGCCACCATTGCTGGGTCAACACGAGCGCGCTCGTTGCGGGTTGCATTAACGCTCTGGGTCTCGTCATGGTCGGCAACTTCCAGGTGAGCTGAGAAAGAAATGAATAACAATATCCACCCCTTCAGGTGAACGTGCACCTGAATTCGTGATTTCTTTCCACCGTCAGGTCGACCATGCTAAAACTCTACACTACGTAGGGGCCGGTGTGGCATTCCCTGCAGGTCTTCTGTTCGTGTGCCTGCAGTGTGTGCTCACGTACCGCATTGCCGAGACAGCGCTGGACTTCTGGATGGCTCACGTGCGCGTGGCTCTGTCGGCTGGAGCGCTGATCTCTCTCATCCTCAGTATCCTTACTCGGTTATCGAGCTGGAGACCCGCTTATATACATATTTACATGAGAAACATTGAAATCTAGTATTTTTGAAAGACAAATGGTTTTTTTTATTAACCTGGCTTATCAAATAATTTATTTATTTTAATCTGCAGTGGCTGAGTTGCATTATTGGAGGATTTAGGCAGCGTCATTTCAATGTTCCTGAGGTTTAGTGGATGAAACTAGATGGTAATCAGTTGTGCCATGATCAGGCTCGGTGATTAATGGCTGATTCGCATTTATCGACACATGCACATCTGGACAAAGGACATCAGTGTTACTGAAGCAATGTTTGTAAGTCAGGCAGGAAGTTTTAATTTGGTTTGACATACAAAGACATTTCCACACAATCTTACTAAAAAAGTTAAATAAATGAGGCCCGATTCTTTTTTTTTTCTTTTTTTTTATGTGACTGCATTAGTTTGCTGCAAAGCAGAAGTAGACAAAAAGGGTTGGCTTGCCAATTAATTAGCAGGGTTTTATCTAAGTGGGCAACAATGCATAGTTTGCATAGCGTACATTGCATACTCATTGTCATGCTATGGCTACTGACATCATTACTGTGCCTAATGATTCATTACGCTTTTAATAGCTCAGTACAATTAGCATGCTTTCTTAAGTCTTATTTAACGTATGAGGAAATCATACAGACAGAAACTCAGAAGCAGTTTGCTCAAGCAGTTGAAATGAGAGTCACTGTGAATAACACAAATGCATAACTATTCCATACATAACCATGGTGGTGGCTCCATAATGCTATGGGGCAGGGGTGTCAAACTCAAATACACAGTGGGCCAAAATTTCAAATTAAACAAAGCTGCGGGCCAACGTTGAACAAATTAACCTTTTAATATGGACCAATACAAGTTTTGCTTTAACATTGAATATGGAACAAGCAGCGCTTATATAACTTAATATTGCAGACATGCAAAATTTCAAATTTTTTTTATTATATATTTATATAATATATATATATTATTAAAATGTTAATATTATTAAACTTTTTCCAGAGTCTAATAAATTTGAAAATAAAATAACAATAATGAATGAATCACCCATTAAGGCCTTGGATGTCATCAACGATCAATGATGTCATCAGCGCCAAAACAACAGGAGGGCATTATGGGATTGTAGTATTAGTGATGAATGCGCTGTTACAGCAGCGCCACCACTCCAATAGTAATTTGATATTGCCTCGCGGGCCAAATATAATTACACTGCGGGCCAAATTTGGAGTTTGACACCCATGCTATAAGGTATAATGCTATATACGTTTAGGGTTTTGCCATTTGCACCTAAGTCACCAGATTTAACAAATCCCACACCTTGTAATACAACAGAATTGTGGACCGTTCTGAAGGAAGTATGGTGTTTATTGCCGGCAGAATATTTCCACAAGCCTGAGGATAACATCATTTCAACATTTCCTTGTTCGAGTTTAATATCCTTTCATTAGTTCATTCAATCAATCATTCACACTGTTGGCTGGGTCGGAGCGAACTAGCCAGCTAGCAAGGTGCACACGACGGCAGGCAACGCTAATGTTGCCGACCTGATTTTGGCAAAGCCATAGGTGGAGAAGGTTAAAATTAAACAGCAGGGCAGTTGGCGCGTCTTCGAATTAGTCAGTCCAGGGAAGGTTGATGACATGAGAGAAGTGTTTCCAGAGGTGGCATTCCAGGGTTGCCTTAAAAAGTTATGGCCAACACTTCATAATTCGGGGAGACCAAGGTCTGAACTTACAGGCTAACAGGGGAAAGCTGTGTGATTTCTTGGTTTTTCTAAAAGACTTGGAGTTGGACAATGCAATGTACAAACTCAGCTGTACAAACTGTAATCGTTAGTGGAAACAATTGGAGCTGCATCTGCGGATCTAGAAAGGAGCTTCTCCTGTTTAAAAAGGCTTAAGTCTTACACCCGCAGCACAATGGGCCAAGGCATGTTAAGCATCTTAGCTCTGCTAGCCATTGAGAGAACACTGGTCAAGTCCCTGGTAAATGATGCCTACTTGGTAAATAAACTGACAGGTTTTATAATGTAAGCCAACAATGAGACCAGCAGCCACCACTGGGACCTACCAAATATTAGAATGGTTTACCAGTTTTTTGGCACTTCAGTAGCTAAAGACAATCATATTATAAACTCTTTGTCCATTAAAATTGTAAAACTTGCACTTCTTAGGGGTGTGTAAACCTTTGCACCCAAACTGTAGACATGTAAAATGTATGAAAAATAAAACTCATAAAAATACATCTAAAATATAATGATGTACGATACTATATATATATATATATACACAATTAGGAAAGACTTTTAATCTATAAATTTAGACTTTTCCGCATTTCTGCTTGTTCCTCCTCAACTCCCCGTCCTAACCCAGGTGGCATCTTCTTCATTCACGAGAGCTTCGTGTTGCAGCACGCTGCCGCCATCTGTGAGTGGATCTTCACCGTCCTCATCCTGGTCTATTACGGAACCTTCACTTACGAGTTCGGCAGCGTCAGCAGCGACACCATGATGGCCGGCCTTGTCAACGGCAGGCCGCACGACAGCTCGGGGCCGGGAGTCATCGTGGGAGGCATGGGGAAAAGTGTGCCCATGGGATGCGGTGCTCGCAGCATGAAGTCACCAGGGGGGAGCAGTACCTCCACACACCTCAACTGCACCCCGGAGAGTGTGGCTATGTTATAGTGAACGCAGGGGAGGGTTAGGGCTCAGGTAAATCACGGATTTAAACCTTCCTGATCTGTGAGGTGCTGGAAGAGAGCAATAGGTCGAGTGTAAAGTCCATACAAACTAAAAGTTATATAATATGAGTAATATACTTTCCCTTAATCCTGAATATTTAGGAAAGCTGGCAATAATGCCAAAATACTGTAAGAGAGGCTTTGTAGTCAACATTAGCTGTATACTATAGTTCTAGTTTTACATTTATTCACATTCATAAATTCCTCAGACTACAAGATACTAAAACTGTAAGTGACTCCAGTTATAATCACAGATTTCACAAAACCGTCACATTTCGCAACACTACATTATTTCCTCAGAAAAATAACCCACATGCTTGGAAGTTCCTAGTGAGTCAACTCTTTAAGTCGCCTCTTATAAGATACAATTATCCACCCAATGTCAAAAAACGTAAAGTAAACAAATTATTTGGTTGTGAGTTGAGAATTTTCTCACTAGCAGCTGATTTAGTGCAGTATTTTCCCCACATATAATCTCCAACTGTTTTCCGGGCACCGTGCACGGGGTTGCCCACCCAGAGCCAGCCCAAGAAATACTCGAATTACGTGGCCGCTTAGGGCCTCAATGCCACCAGGGGGCCCCCAGGAGCACCAAGCGATCATGATAAAGAATATGTATTTTAAAAATGACACTGAATAAACAAATCAAATGCTAATACAATGCTAAAAGCGATTTTAAAAAAATATTAATTTAGTTTTATGATTGGCACACCAATACTAGGTTAATCAATTCCTGCTGCTGGCTGCCGCCACTGTCGCGCAAATGCAGATATGCACCGCTTGGGTGGTCGATAAAAGCCTGGGCTCTAAGAACATTTTTAAAAACCTCAGTTCCCACCGTAGACCGTCCGCTTTCTTTTTTTTTTTTTTTTTTTTTTCTGGCCCAGGGAGAAACAAACTTGCGCAATATGCAGAGGTGGCCAGAGGGGGCATGGGAGTCCCCAAATTAAAAACTGCTTAGGGCTCTATAAAAACTTGGGCCGGCTCTGTGCCCACCGCTCTGGGCATGTGTGCGCACTGCCCCCTAGTGTTTATTCACTAAAGTGTGTTTCACCGCACAGGTGGGTCAAATGCGAAGGTTCATTGTGGTCAAGGAGTGGTTCACCTCACTTTAAGACTAGCCTGTAAACAGATCTGCCTCAAAAATAATAAATCCGATTACCTTTAGTGCAATCCAGACGTATATTTTTCCAGTGACCAGGATCCTTCACAATACATGACAATATCGTACTCTGTGTCTATGGTGTTTTCCGGTCTTTAAAACAGCACACTGATTATTTGTGGAGGAGTAAAAATGACCGATTTTTCCAGTCGTCTTAATTAGTCTTGATTGTACAGCCATTTTCCATTTTTAACTCATCAAGCTGTAATATAGTAGACTTTACTTTCCATGAAGCAAAAAAAAAAAGCTATGTACACCATAAATGATATACACCACCTGGGGTATTTTTCCAGACTAACTTTTCCAGGCTGATATCCGTTATTTTCTTGTTAAACGAATCATGGTGCCACGCAATTAACAGTCCATGAACCGTGAGCCAAACATTCACGTGTACCGTTTACATGCTGCTAATCTGATTGCTTTCGCACCACAAAGCATTACTAGGACTAAACACATTTCTAATAACTATTTTTATGTTCATCTCATAAGATTCCTTTTCTTTTGTTAGCAATAACGATATTTTACTTCCTGGTGCTAAGACGAGGTAGAGGCAGTCGTTCAGAGGCGGTCCAACCGGAGTTTCTCGTCATATAATTATTGTACGTTTGGTAGAAAAACTGTTTAGCGCTTGTAAATAAACACGTTTGCTTGTTACTTTCGCTTGTTTCATATCCGTATCCTCATGAACCTCACAGCACTGCAGCTGTTTCGTGTTTAAAAGGACATGTTATTAATGACATTACTGACACTACATTCTTCAGAGAATTTTACAGTTTCAGGAATAACAGACCTGCTAATGTGAAGATCAAACATGTCCCAAGTCTATACAGTATTTTAGTATTTAGTCCGTGAAGGAAGCGATGATGATTATGAAGATATTGATGATGGCAGTGTATTGGAATATGTTGTACGTATTGTTTGTTGTTTTCTGACACGGCAATAATTCAACTGAACTGAACTGTGCCAAACTAGGGCTGGGCGATATGACAATATGATATCGATATTGTGATAATACAACACGATAAAAAAAAAAAACGAAAATCAAAAATCGCTGGAATTGTCGCGCTTTTGGTTGTGCTCTGTTCTCAAAAACCTCAGCAAAATTACAGACCCATAGTATATGTCCACATGTCCAAAAGTATAAAAACCAATCAGTCATAACATTAAAACCACTGATAAGTGAAGTGAATAGCATTGATTATCTCATTGCAATGTTACCCGTTAAGGCATGCCCTATATATTAGGCAGCAATTTAAAAAATCAGTTCTTAAAGTTGGTGTGTTGGAAGCAGGAAAAATGGGTGAGTGTAAGTGACCAAATTGTGATGTCTAGACTACTGAGTTGGAGCATCGGCAAAACAGTTTTTCCAGGATACAGTCGTTAGTACCTACCAAAAGTGGTCCAAGGCAAGACACCCAGTGACAGGGTCATGGGCGCCCAAGGCTCACTTATATGTGTAGGGTATGAAGGCTAGCCTGTTTGGTCCGATCCCACAAGAGATCCACAGAAGGATCCGTTGCTAACATCTTGTGGAGTCCATATCTCGACATGTTATGACAGATGGTGTTAATGTTATGGCTGATTAGTGAATATATGAAATAAAAGACTTTGATAAATATGTGCTGTTATATAACAATAAGCAGAGTGCAGTTATTATTTTCCTTCTAACAGCATATGGCACAACGTGTTTTATTCCACTTATACTACAGCAATTTGCAGTTTCAAATTCAAACATGTTACTTCCTGTTAGTATTTTCAATATAGCAGCTATAAACAGTCTGTCCATCACCAGCATCTATTCTTCCCTCTCTGTCATGTTAAAAAGTCGTTTTACTGAGAAACAACAAAGCACAAAGTCCTCTGTCCTGAAAATTGTCCTGTGTCAGAAAACTTGCTGACCGACACTGGAGACTCCTTCCATAAATGTACATAAATCTCTCCTTACAAAATTATTGCAGTTTTGTTAAATAACAGCACATTCATTTATTATTATTATTATTATTAGGCCTGGATTATGTAATGTCTTCTGTGCAAATCTTTATATTAGTCCAAGTGCATTAATATACAGTAAACCTGCCATTTAAAATACAGCCAGAGCTGCTGGAATCAAAAACCTCTGACCAATCGGATTTGAGAATTCAGTACTACTGTGGTATTGGTATGATGTAGTGTATATGTATGTGATATATTCGCCATATCGCCCACCCCTAGTGCCAACATACCTCTGCTGAACCACTGAAAGTTGATCATACCTACCTTTTTCTACAATGGGCCAAATTTTAAAGACCGGAATAAAATCTACTCTTGTGACAGTAACAGTGTTGTAAGGAACTTTGTGGTTCACACTTTGGTCAAATGATGCAAAGGGAAAGGCTGCTACTAATCGTGAATCTCTAATCTTGAAAAGTTTCGTTATAATTTTTTATTTCGATCAGTAATATGTTTTAATATTTTTGTTCTTTTGGTTTAATATCTGAGTAAAGCTCACAGAAGTATAACTTTGTCCTGTTCTTGGATGATTTACTTACTGCTGTATGGAAGCATGAAGGCTAAATGAATGATGAAATGGTTCACCACAGTGAGAGTGGAGTCTTTACTGAAGAACACCAGACGTAATAGTACACTTTCCTGAGTTTTAATAGTAATAGTACACTTTTCCCAAGTTTTATTAGTAATAGTACACCTTCCTGAGATTTTGTAAAGTTGATTTGTTAGAAGCAGGACAAATGGGCAAGCTTAAGGATCTGACAGGAGACACTGAATTGTGATGGTTAGATGACTGGGTCGGAACATCTCTGAAACGGCAGTCATGCGGGATGACACCAGTATTAATTGTTAAACTTTATTTTTAATTAATTTTTAATTAATTATTTATTTTTTTCATATATACAAATTAAGTTATTAAGGTTACA